>WTSP01020532.1:43622-103295 GCA_025331215.1 Actenoides lindsayi
AGTGTAGCACCCAAAGCCTTTTAATGTATTTTATTTATTAATAATTATTAAAAAAAAAAAAAGAAAAAAAAAAGAAATATTTTTTAAAAGAATCTTTATTAGTGGAACTGGCTTCTAGCTTTGCCAGAGAAAAACTGTCTTTAAGGAATGCTTAGCATGGCAGGATACACAATTTGTCACACCAGTAGGTTTTTTCTGTTGATCACCACGATCCTTTCTTTTTTGCAATGGCTGTATTCTGAGTACAGGAAGGAGCTCAGCAGCTGCGAGGAGCTGCTACTTCCACAAGAGGCTGTTCATTTCTGTCCACTTTTTGCCTGTATACTAAGTAGCAGCAGCTGGCTCCTCCTGAGTTCAGAACCAAGTCCCATTTTTTCCTCCCATGTCAAAAAGCCTCAAATCATTTATATAATTGGATCCTTAGGAAATTATTCTCAAGCACAAGCTACAACACATTGCTATTTGACAGCTTATCCACATGAAATGCTTCTCTCAGTTGAATTCTTTGAGAAGAAATGGTCACATTATGGAAGCCTGCCAGTTAAATTGTACTGTTATTGACCAAAGCCCACAGAGTTAATTTATAGGAACAGATTTATTCTTTTGTGGAACAGTTTTGGTAATTGGGGTGTATCTCTCAACTCGTAGCTCACTTGTCTGCCCTGGGGATAGAGGACTTACTCTTCAACTGCCCTAACTTCAGTTAATGGTAATTGAAGGAGGAATGTAACTGTCTTTATTATAATACAAGTTCATAAGCAACTTAACATTCGAAAGAAACTGATGAAATTAGTTTGTCTCTCTAGTGTGATTTACAGTTTACACATGTATTAGTGAGAAAAGTTGAAATTAAATTTCATAGGGACTAAAAGTTAATTAAATGCGACTATGTATTGTATGTTTATATTTTGTATGGATCCTATAGTATTAATTCTAGAGCAATGTTTGTCAACACGTGCCTTTTGGAGTACATTGTTAACCTTGCCACGGAAGGCAAATGAAAATGTACCGGCCTGAGCAGAGCACAGTGTTCCCTGCAATATGTTACTTGTGTAATTTTGTTGCTTATGGGTATGTGAAGATTAAAGGCCATTGCTCTAGAGTCAGATTGATTAGCACCAGCACTTAGCGTACCAAACTGAGCCATGCTGACTGTGTCAGCCAGTATTTCTTATTTAGATATACTTCAAGTCGAAGTCTAATTTTAATGAAATCATTATTTCTAGAAGTAATTTTTACAGTAATTATCTTTTACAACAGGACTGGTGTGGCTGACGCTGTCACAGAGCCATTCGATTCAGTTGTTCTAGCCACTCCATCCCATGAAATAAAATTGCAGCAAAGGCTGTTTGCCACATTGCACTGCTTACTGCACTCCAAACACAGAGCATTAATCTTTTCATCCTCCATGTTAGGACTTCCTAAAAAATATCAGAATGGTGTGAAATATATATATAATATGAGCTTGAGACTTTAAACTATGGAATTTTATTTTACAGGAGTGTTGTTTGAAATTTTTCATGGCAAAAGTTGGGAAGGAGAGAAATATATGCTTGCAGAATGAAGTGCCAATGTTAGAAGCACAGGCTTGCCGTGTGTAGCTAGAGAATATTCAATGCCTGTAGTAGACTGGGATTTCCATGCTGCAGATCATTCTGTAGAGGCACTGACCCCATCCCTGTAAGTTACACTGAACTTAATATGGTGACTTCAGTGTTTGAAGTGTTGCAGTGTTAATACATGGTTCCACCGCTCTGTCTCCTCCCTGCTGAACCAGCACTGTAGCGCTGGGGCAAAGTCCTCTCTGCAAAGAAAGTACTCACTGTTTTATTACACTTAGTTTTTATTGACACAAGTCTAAAAACTATTTTTGATCCCGAGTCTGTCAGACCTGATAATTTTGCCATGTGAAACCACGATGCAGAATCTTTACTCCTGAAAAATGTCGTAGGAATCGTCTTTCTTGCTGCTGTGTATTGCCACTGCTTAGGGTAAAGTACTATCAGAGCACATTCCCTAACTGTAGAATTCATACCCAACCAAAGCACTGTGCTTTAAAATCTTACATTTGCTTGTTTCTTATGTTTCCAGCATTAATTTCAAAAAAAAGAGGATGGTAAACTGTATGTAACTAATGGTACTTTTGAGTTTGTGAAACTTGCTAAGTCATAGATCTTAGAGGTAAGATCAGTTTTTAATTAATGTGACGTAGAAATAGTGCAACACTGAAAAATGGAGAATATAAATAAATGAATTAATATATGTAAATGTCTTGGATTATTATTTTGTTTTTATTTCTTTCCATTTTCTTTTCACTTCTGAAAGCCATTCCAGTTTTCCAAGGATCTTCACCACATTCATGTTTGCTCTTTTAAAGAATCTTTACAGGAGAACTAGGTCAAGCTTCTGTCAAAAGGAGTGTTACCAATTGCTGCTTCTCTTGGCTTTCAGCACTGTCTGCAGCATGACTTTTGCAGAAAAATGGGAAAAAGGTCTTGACAACTTTTTCCCCCAGTGCTCAGTACTGGAGCCACTCCTGTTTAATACCTTCATCAATGATTTGGATGAGGGGATAGAGTGCACCCTTGGTAAATTTGCAGATGACACCAAGCTGGGTGGAAATGTCAATCTGCTTACGGGCTGGGAAAAGCTCTACAGAGGGATCTAGCTAGGCTGGATCGCTGGGCCAAGGCCAGTTCCACGAGTTTCACTAAGGCCAAATGTCGGATCCTGCACTTGAGCCACAACCACCCCCAGCAGCGCTCCAGGCTTGGGGAGGAGTGGCTGGAGAGCTGCCAGGCAGAGAGGGACCTGGGGATGCTGATTGACAGCCGCCTGAACATGAGCCAGCAGTGTGCCTGGGTGGCCAAGAAGGCCAATGGCATCCTGGCCTGGATCAGGAATACTGTGGTCAGCAGGAGCAGGGAGAGGATCATTCCTCTGTACTTGGCTTTGGTGAGGCCGCACCTCGAATACTGTGTCCAGTTTTGGGCCTCTCTCTACAAGAAGGACATTGAGGTGCTGGAGAGGGTCCAGAGGTGGGCTACAAAGCTAGTAAAGGGTTTGGAGCATGGCTCTTACGAGGAAAGGCTGAGGGATCTGGGGCTGTTTAGCCTTGAGAAAAGGCAGCTGAGGGCAGACCTTATTGCCCTCTACAGCTACCTGAAGGGAAGTTGTAGGGAGGCTGGAGTTGGTCTGTTCTCCCTGGTGACAAGGGACAGAACAAGAGGAAATGGCCTGAAGTTGAACCAGAGGAGGTTCAGGCTGGATATGAGGAAGCATTTCTTTACAGAAAGGGTTGTCAGGCATTGGAACGGCTTGTCCAGGGAGGTGGGGGAGTCACCATCCCTGGAAGTGTTTAAGAGCCAGTTAGATGTTGTGCTTAGGGACAGGGTTTAGTGGTTTTGATAGGGCTAAGAATAAGGTTGGACTTGATGATCTTGAAGGTCTCTCCCAGCTGAAGCTATTCTATAATTCTAAGTTTCTAAACACTGAAGTAAAAGCAGGTAGAGCTGGCTACTCATGCACTTAATAGGTAGTGTCCCTTCTCTTCTGAAAAACCTACCTCTTGAGTATTTATAAAACATTGCATGGTGTCAGAAGTTATCTTGAGCCAAAGATGGAGCAATTAATTCCTCCAAGACTGCTGGATTTATGAGGGAAGCTTGCAGAAAAACAGTGTCAGCTTAGCCACATTTTGAAATATTCTTTGCCACAGGGGCCATGCAGAGGAATCGCCTGAAGTGCAAGCTGTGACACTTCGTGGGGTGGGGGTGCTCAGCAGCTCCCGACTATAAAGTGTATTTGGAAGGGAGAAGATAAAAGAATTTGACAGTGATGGGTGCTAAGTAAAAGCCTTGCAGTGGTTAGGAAGAGCAGCCAGATAAACTTGCACAGAAATCTCAAAGCAGAAGGAAATTCGCTTCAGAATCAGCAGGAGATAGTGGGGTGTGCCACCCATACGTAAGCATCGGAGCAGTACACGCCATGAAAGCGATCACAGTCACATCTACATTAATTTCAACAGTTTCCATCCTTCCGACCACCAAGCTACAGTGCCAGAGTGGCAAACGTACAAGACCAGCTTTTCAGTCACAGTCTGCTTGCTTTGTGCTTTTACACTGGGAAAAATGGGCTGTAGCAGCTGGTGTAATCCAATAAACAGCACTTTTACCTGGCTCTGCTCTGGGTAGAGCTGACAGGTTTGGCTCTGCTGCCTCCTTAAAGTTTTACTTGTCACATTTCCCCAGTGAAATGAGCCCCGGTAGCTACTGTTGACAGTAACCCCACAGAGACTCCCAGCTTGGCTGGAGCGACGGTGAACTTTCTGCTTCTCCTTGCTGGGTGTGCCCTGTCCTGCGAGGGATAAAACGGAGCATTCAGCTGGTGCTCACCACAAGGAGTAAATAAAACCAGGAAGGAACTAAAGCCTCGTAGAAGAGCAGTCAGTAACGGTGACGTCTGCAGCGTGCGTTTGACCCCGCTCTGCGCTGGCCCCGTGCCCTGCCTCGCTCACTGTGCACATTGTTCATGCGTCAGCCCCCCGGCGCCCGCTGCGGCGGGGGCCTGATTGCACAAGCAAGTGCCGCTCTTCACCTCTGCCGTGGGGACAGGCCGATGGGGGCCCCTGCCAGCTGGCCATGGCGCTTGGTGCCGGAGCCTGGTGGGAGGAGGGCCCCAAGCTCCGGCCCTGCCTGGGAAGCGGCCGTGTCACCGTGGTGCCACATTGCGGCCGTGCCGCCGGCGGATCCAGGCCCTCGTGGGAGAGCCCAGAGTAATTTATCGATGTTTTTGTTTGAAAAAGAGGAAGAAACCCAGGCGAGTTTCACGGACCCAGGCTAGCGTGCCAGCACTGTACTCCTGAATTAGCACCGCTTGAGCAGGGCAATCCCCAGTATGGGCCGGGAAAGGGCAGAAGCAAGCGAGCGAGTGCAGGCGGAGGGGAACATTTAATTCCGAGCCTGCCTGAATAAGTACCTTGTGCTGTTGCCAGCAGTCCCAGCTGTCAGCACCACCCTTCACCTGAGACCACTGCCTCCTGAGCTAGCTGAACGAACATCGGTATAGACGGTTTCTGATCCCATTTAGAGAGCAGAGGACCTTTAGCCGCTGCCTCCCACAAAGTGCTCAGCAGCTGAGAGGAAACCACTCTGCTGCCAGGGAGAACAGAGCAAGAAAGAAGGAAGGGGCTGCGGAGCAGAGGTCCCGATAACACAGATCGGTGTTGGCTTTCCCGAGTGGTTCCCCATGTGCACACTGCTCCACCTCTGCTTACAGCTGAGCCACTTGAGGTGTCACCTGAGGTAAGGGACAGAGAACACCGAGCTCTGCTTAGTGGCCACGGGTGCTTTTGACAGGTCAAGGCTGCCTGGTCTCAGCCCAGCTGTGCCCTACATGGGCACAGACCACAGGTTCCTCAGGTTGGTGGGTCAAAGCCCAACAGCCACAGCACAAAGCAGACACAGCCTATGAAACCACTCTGGTGAGGCACGCCTCTTTCTTTGAAGTCGGACAGATCTTGAGATAAGTCAACAAAAGTTAGGACTGGCAGTATAGAAAAAGATGGTTTAAGGCAGGCACTTTCAGATAATCCAACCTGAGACTATACTGCTCTTCCCTGAAAACAAACAAACAAACAAACAAAATATGAAATCACTGTGAAAGAATATGGATTTATTAAAAACATTGCAGAAATGTTTTGCTAACCAAATTGAGGAAGGAATTGATTGCTAATACCTGGATTCAGGACTTGATTTCCTGCTTGATAAATTCTAGATTTCATTATGTCCTTAAACAAGTGCCTAACTCTGATTCAATATTCTAGTCTGTATTCAAAAAACCTCACAAAACCAGATATAAATGTAAGTTGTTTCACATAATATGTGCTTGCAGGCCTTAAAAAAAAAATTGGCACATAGTTTCCTATGTCACAGTTCAAACCAGTTTTTTATATAATCACTGTATCTCAAAGGCATATGAAACTGAAAACATGATAAGAAAATGAGAAATGGAGTGTTTAACTTCAAAGAAAAAGAAAACCTCACTTCCTACTTCTGTCCCACTGTTCTATGTTGCAATTAAAGGACTAGTTTCATACAGAATACTGTGATTTGTTGCTAGTCAGAATGCATAAGCTGGCTTGTACTGTACTAGAAAAGACTGCCCAGCTTGGAGAATTGTGATGCCCAGCTGTAAATGTATTTGACTAATAAATTAAAGTCACTTAAGTGACAGATATGAAGGAAAGTTCAAGATGAAAATAAGGACGAGGTGTCAAGAAACAACAGGCTAAACCAGCTCAAGACTGAATACATTAACTGAACACCTACATCAAACTTCTATTTTTCAGTTAATTTCCTATAAGATTAAGCTTAAGAGTGAAAGAAAGTCTCCAAGGCTAGAACAAAGGTATCAGTAGGGAAAAAACATACCAATAATCATGTGGAAGTATCATTAGTTAAGTTCTGTACTGTGAGGGTGGTGAGACACTGGAACAGGTTGCCCAGGGAAGTTGTGGCTGCCCCCTCCCTGGAAGTGTTCAAGGCCAGGATGGGACTTTGAGCAACCCACTGTAGTGGGAGGTGTCCCTGCCCATGGCAGGAGGGCTGGAACTACATGATCTTTAAGGTCCCTTCCAACCCAAATCATTCTATGATCACCATTATAGGAACTCCTCTACAGGGTTAAATTATTATTTTCAGGAGTCAACATCCCTGTACTCTTCCATTTCACATTACCCAAAATAAACCAACAAACCCCGAACAAAAACACCCAGCAAAAACCCCAACACCAGAAAAATAATCTTGTTTGTCCCTGCTCCTCCCAGCCCCACTAAGGTCTAGTGGGAAGCAGGCAAGCAATGGGCCTCCCCTGCTCAGAGCACCCAGGAGACCTCAGCTAAGCCAGAATGGGCTCACCAGGGGCTGGTACCCAGCCAGTGGAAATTACACCAAGGAGCAAGGGGAAGCAGGCATCCAGCTGTGATCTGGATTCCTTGCCTTCTTCAGTGCGTGCTGCCTTTTATCCAGGGCTTGTGGCAACTCCACAATTAAGATCTTAATGCACGTAAGATATACTTTGCAAGTGAAACATTATTCATTAACAAATCTGATTAAACTGCTAATGCAGTGAGCACTAGCACAAGTTCAGAAAGACAAATAGTCTCAGTGGTGCAGTGTTTGTGAGCAACGTTACCCGTAAATGGATTTTAACTATTTAAATTGGCTTCTGTTCAGAAACTGGAAAAAGACACAATGGGGCACAGAACACTTCATTTAGCTTACTGTGCTTAATGTGAGGGGGAAAAACACTGCAGATTAAGACTTCAGAACAGTAACATGCATAATTCTGCAAAGATACCTGCATCAAACTTCTCAGATAAAAAAAAAAAAAAAAGTCTTTTTCACCCCCCAGCATCACTTCACTGATTATTAAAGATTTGTTGGTAACTGGTATTTGTTACTAACTGGTATTTGTTACTACATATAGAGCTTTTAAAAGCTCGTTCTAGATAGACTACGTCATGTTCAAATCCTGGATTCTACAAATGTCCATTGTGGCTTTGCCGCTGCACCGGTCAGATTGTTACACTTGTGTCCCTTTATAACCGTTGTGATATTTCAGCTTGTGGAGGAGAGTTACTACAGGAGAATTTCAGCTTTTATCTTTTCACTACAGGTATACCTTCACCATTTTAGCAGGACTAAAAAAAAAAGTTTCCACTGGCCACAACAGATACCTGATGTCTTTCCCTCCTTGCAGATGCCTAGTTTTCACATTCTTACAGAAGCCTGATATCAAATCCTGTAATAAGCAAGTCACTCTGAGGCAAATACACCCAAACAAGCCAGTCTTCTCCAAGCTAACAGCTACTCTGGCTAGATGACACCCCTGCTAACCAGGGGTCCATTCTGAACCCATTTGCGAGGCACCTCGCTGTTCAGACAAGCAGCCCTTAGCAGCAGCTCTCCCGCCGGGCAGCGTGGCTGGGGCTGGGTGCAGCAGCCCGAGGAGTGGGCTGTCCCGGAGAGATCGCCCTGGCTCCCTTTTATTGCCTTGCTGTGATCCCCCTTTGCTTGGCAGTAGGCGCGCGGCGCTGCCCTGCCGAACCGAGCTACGCTCGTAGGGCCGGAACATTCCGGTAATTATTTCATTGCACGAGCCAGCGGGTCTTTTGTGACCGAGTGCTCCGCTTGCTCCTGTACGACGTGAGCCCACTGAAATGCACGTTCTTGGATAACCTGAAAAAATTAATAGTTTAAACCCCCCCAGGTGGGTTCCCCTCCCCCCCCCTTTCCCATTGATCTTTTATTTCATTCTCTAAAACTCAAGATGAGCCTCAAAGCAAAAGTTCCGGGATCAATAGGAGTTTTGACTAAATCAGAGCCATAAGATTTGGCCTGCAATTTCTGGAACCATCCTTGCAGCCAGAGAAACAGCGATGGTCAAATCTCCCCGTGATAACGTGCTGTGTAAACATGCTGTTTACAGTGGCCCGATACAAACTTTCAATATAAATTCAGTATCTTTTCCTCTTATAGAAGCCCATTTCATACATTCAAATCTTGTTTGATGGCGGTCACAGAACCAAGCAGTTCAGAATTTCCGAAACATCTAGGGAGATAGAAATCAAATGGTGCTCAAGCTAGTTAATTAAAACATTTCAGAATCTTTCACCTGCGGTGTCAAGCTGTTTTGTTAAGTGAAGAATTGAGAGACTAACAGAGCAGGTGCTGCTGCAAGCACAGATTGCCATAGAAAATCACTTTACAGAAGCCTATCAGAAGTAGTCTAACTACAGGATCTAATAGAGAGGGCAGCGTATGCTCATTGCTTCTCATTACCTGATTGTGAAATCTTTAGTTAAGAAGAGCTCTCATTGAAGTCAATAGGGATTTTCCCAGAGTAAGACTGCAGGATTGGGACCACACTGTGCCATTATGGTAGATATTACAAAGACCAGGCTGCATATATTACGGTTTTTCAATGGCAGCATCTGATCTGAAGCCAAAGGAATTTAATAGAACACTACCCGTTGATTTCATTGCGGATCAGATCAGGAGAAGAGTCACCACGTGGCTGGCTCAGGATGAAATAGAAGAACTGAGCATCCTGGAAGCTGATTAACAGGTTGAATATATCTATTCCCCCACAAGAAAAAGAACAGCAAGTATTTATTTAAGGAATATCAAATAATAGCACAGAAGGGAAGAATCTAACCTGCAGTCAGCCAGAATAAAGTGAACGGACTCCTGTTTGGTACTTCAAGCCATCATTTATTTATTTCTGATGGAAAAGGATGTTAGAAAGGTCAGAAGCAAACCTCTGCACACCACTGCACATCTGAGCAGTACCACTGAAGTCAATGATGCTCGATCCATTTGTGCAGAAAGACTAAGGCCAATGCTCACGATACCAATTCTCCAAGACCTGTTCTTCTGGGCTTTAGAGGACCCCCTTGAAATCATTGCTGCTGTACATGGGCAAGAGTTTTTGCCTCAGACGGCAATTTCTGCGACAGAAGCTTTAGTCTGTATGATTCTTGGGGCAGAGGCTATATAATACATCTGTATTTGTATGATGTGTGTGTGTGTGTGTGTGTGTGTGTATATATATATATATATGAGGATGACCCAGTCCTATCTTGGATTATAAATAACAGCATAAAAACAAGCAATACATACAAGTTATCTCAAGGCCAGTAAGCAGGTTATTTAAATACTCACACATCACTTCTTTCCAGATAAACTAAGAGTAGAGAAACTGGAGAACATCTTAAAGGACTTTTCTGAAAACATTTACTTTAGGAAGAAACCTTCCCAAACATTTACTTTCTCAATGTGCTCTTACAGTGCAATCCCACTTCCCTACTCATCCTAATGAAAGTGTTAACCAAGACAAAGCATTTTACTGTGCAGAAACTCATTTTTACCAGTTGACTAACCTCCTTCTGGAAGTTAATCTTTACTAGGATAGATATGCTACCTTTTTCCACTTGGTGCAGGTTTGTGCTAGTATTTTCATGATGCCCTACAAGACTCTACTTTTACGTGGGCAGAAGAGAGGTACGGAGAAAGGAGAAGTGGCAGAAAGATGGATGTGCAACAATGAAGCTTCTTTTTCCAACTTATCTGTGAAGCTTCTTTTTCCAGCTTATCTGTGTGTTACCATAAATGCACGAAACCCACATCTAGTACAGTGTGCATCTAGTCTCCACTGTACTGCTTGATATACCTGTGTGAATCAAATGCAGATACAGCCTCAATTCACAAGCATTGCCTTGTAACACAGAGGATTTTTTTTTTTTTTTTTCTTTTCTTAAAAATCTCACGGAAAGATAATTCTACTTCAATACATATTCTATGTTTGCAAATGCACTGTTTGATATGTGTTAACTTCCTAGGCTCCCTCGGATGCATTACTGCCAGTTAGCATCTCTCTCCAATGAGAACACCAGTCAAGATGTGGCTCTACAGATGAACTTCTTTATTTCTCAGAGGCAATCTGTCCTTCTAGCTCCCCCTCCCCCCTCTCAGATGTTCTTTTGGAGATGAAAAGAGCCTTTCTCAGAAGTTGTTTCCTTTCTATCTCAGTTCCTTTTTGATAGAAGGTGGCTCAGTTGTGGAAGGATATCAAACTAGAGTCAGAAACTTGAGATTCCCTGTGCCTCTGTTTCCCAACTACTACAACACTGAACCATCTCCCAGCCTTAGTTCATTAAGCTCACTGTTATATGGAAGTATTTTTATGAAGAGTAGTAGAGGCAAAGATGTTATTCTAGTATCACTGTCATTTTAAAACAACTCAGTGAAAGTTTTTCTTCCCTCTCCTGAAAAGGGACTGAATAAATATTACTGCCCTTCGAGATGGATTTTCCTCAGGCAGTGAACTTAGACTTCCTGCACCAAAACGTCTAAGCGCCACTATCTCATATGAAAGGACCAAAGCTCTTAGATGGATGAGAAGCAATAGCAGATTCAAGCCTCTGTGCACATATAATTGGGACAAAGAGCCACGTGAGTAAGGATTACACATGCATGCATAATAATACGTTCACCCAGCGATTACTGTGGAGAAAGCACTGCCCATCTAGATCTGTAACAGCTACTGTGCGTGCACACAAAGCATTTACACTCTGCCTTATTGATGAACAGGAACAACTTTTTTTTTTTTTTAAAAAGAAATCACTGAAGAGGACAAAAAAAAGCATATGCTAAGGTATGATTGACAGCCGCCATAATGGACTGTCATGTCAAAAGAACTGCCTTGCTAATTCTCTTACATAATGAGCTAGATGCTAGGCTCTCCTTGCAAGTTTGATTGTGCACCCTTCCATCAATCTTCCCGACATCTTGGCATCTAAAATACAGCAAAACCACTTAACAAGGGCTCTTTAAACAGGCAAGAGGAGGGATGTCTCTGTGTATTAAATGTGATGTGGAGGTTGCTATGGTAAATTTGAGCATGTGAACATTGCGGTGCAAAATTCCACACTGGTGGCTAGAGCTGAGGCTAACCATGCCTCCAGGTTCTTTAAGTGTACTTGGACTGCATTATTTAAAGAATGCAGAGAATATGGTTCTGGTGCCACTTTCATGGCAGGAAAAAAAAAAAAATACAAGTGCCTTTGTCTAATCCTCATTTTTTGTGCTTGCAGACAGATCCCTGGGGTGTCGATGAGGAGTATCTGAAATGGATTGTAGGATGCTCCCTGTGCAGCTTTCAAAGACGGGGCTCCATCCCCCAGACTCCTTCAGTAACCGAGACTGGAAATGTATATGCATTTCTCTTTCTCTCATTTCTTTTCCACTTCGTCTGGTTGTCACAGTTACATAATGCTGCCAGTTGTAATCGCAGCTCAATGGCGTTGTTAGGCAACTCAGTTAGCTTTATTTATTGAATTGAAAATTGCCATATAGGTGTCGATTATCTGCCCTAGAGTTCTGATGATTATAGCTTTAACTATTGGCACTTCCTTTATTGCCAGTTCTCTGACTTCCCATTTTGCTTGCTAAATTTATAATCCACAGAGCCCCTTCAGCTGTGAACTGCTCCCTCCCAAGCAATTGTAGATTAATTGCCATCTCCACCCCAGGGCCCTATAGTGGAGGGGGATTGAACTGCACATCAGAGAGTGAAGTTTAGTGTATAAACATTTACTAGGATTTACTGTTCTCCGAGTTATTTCACACTTTCGTTTTAGGTGAAGTTCCCTGGGAAACCTACTGGTTCCCTGGCTCCACAGTGACATTTCCTAGATCTGTTTTGTTGTTACTACTCAGTTATGATCACAAAGGCATCAAAATGACTAAGGTACTACAAGGTAACCGATATCTCCACTGTGGCCCAGCACCTCAGGAGCATATAGAAGCCACCACCATTGTGCTATTTTATCCAGTGATTTTGGAGGGGTTTATTCAGGGATACCATTGTTTCTGCTTGATCCATTTCTCTATTTCCCCCCCATTTCTTCTTGCTTACACATAACTCCGAGCATCATGTTCCCTGCAGCCACCTTTTCCTTTTGGTCAAGGGACTACAACATTCCCCTCCACAAAGAATCATCTTTTGCATGCGTGATTCCATTGTTCTCACTTTGCAAAATCAAACTCTCTGGCAGACAAGCCCTGGTCTGACTGAGCGCAAATGCTGATCTGAGTGCTCAGTACGATCCTCACAATCAGAATTATTTTCCATCTCCCAAAAACTTCCTTCTTTTCTAACAGTTGGTTGGTTTCAACTCCCAGAGTTTTTGTGCAATTGCCACCCAACACTAGAGCCTTCTCTGTGTTTTTATTTAACCATATTTAACAGTACTCTTAACTTCCTGCAACTTAGAAACATTTTCCTAAGGCACCCCAGCGCATCCAAAGATCAGTCACCTCCTATGTATAACAGCTCTGGTAGGGAACAACACCAACTCTGCCTTATCCAGACAAATAAAAAAGATCATCCATTCAAATAAAAGCCCACAGAGAAACAATTCAATACCTGCAGCATCATTTCCCTTCTCAAACAACTTTCAGTACAATACTTGTTTTGCTGGGGTATCATACCCACCTTGTGTTCCTCATCTTGGCCTCAGGCTCCTCCAGATTGCTTCCAGCCCCTCAGTGCTCTTCTCTTCTTCAGCCCCATCGTGTGCCATTGCAGACCTGCAGCCTCTTTCTAAGCAACACCCAGCAGGCCTCACAAGCTCTGCCCCCCCACCCAGGACCCTCCCTTATTTGCCACAGTTGTTGCTTAATTAAGGCCTTGAATGTTCAATTAGTAGAATTGCACCAAGGTGTTTAAAAGCTTGTGGCTGTATCTTCTAAGTTTGTGGGGGTACAGGTGACTTTCTGAAAGCATGAACAGTAGTGGGGAAGTTACCATGTCCTTTCTTTTAACGTAGAACTTTGTTAGCTGTCCATTGTTTTGACATCTCTGATGCACTTTTCCCCAGTATTTCTATATGGATTTTTCAAAGCTGTATGTCCGCTTTGGCCACACGCTTGTTCGGCTCACTTCTAAACACATTCACTTTATCAGCAGATTACCATCTTCTTTGGTAAGAAATTCATCTTCAGTGATCCTTAATCCTGCCCCAGACAATCTAAAATCGAACAGAAACCTTGGCCACTCTACACATATCAGCTCAATATGGGTAAGATACTTGCATAGGCTCTGGCAGCGGAATTTGGGGTGCGGAGAATACTTATGTGATGAAAGCACACATCAAGGACTCTGTTGAGCTCCTGTTTTTATCTATCACAGCCTTTTCCAGTGATCTTGGACACCTTGCTTTACTCCTATAAGACTGAACTTCTTAGCTGTAAAATAATGGGAATAATAATGTTTGGAATGACCAGTGCTCATGAGGTTATGAGGAAAGAGCTATAGAGGGGGAAATAAATAGGGAGATAAAACCATCTTTTGCTCTCATAAGTTTGAGTAGGTTTTTTTCCACCTATCTGTCTTCAGAATAGTTGAAAATGAAAAAAGGTTTATGTTTTTCAGTGGGCCAGATAGGCTCAGAGAGCATTTCTCTAATTTTTTTTTAAAGTATCTCTCATTTTGATTGACATTCAGGGATTTTTTTAATTATTATTTATTTAATTTTGTTTTCCCCTTCACTTGTGTATCTGTTCTACTTCGAATGTTGTAACTCTGAGTTCAAAAACATTTCCACTCTCACTATTCAGATGGTTTTGTGTTTCAGAACTCCCGACTATCAGCAGTATATGACTTGTAACATGACATTTAATATATTTTTACATGTAAGTTTGCTCTGTAGGGCTTTTAGAATTGCTTCTAGTAAGGGTAATCTCTTAAGAGAAAAAAAACTTCCATGGCTATCTTGCTTTGCATTAGCATGTAAAACCACCACTGTATTGTCTTGCAATTCACTGGTTTCTTCTATGACAATACAGATTAATGGATGTATTTTTTGTTTCTTGGAAAAACCTAATCCTAGTATGGGAAGAAAAGAGAAGCCAGTGAGAATCCTCTGATCAGCCCACTCTCCCTGGATCAAATGGTCTCTGTTTGCTAACATCTGCCTTAAAAGATACCACATGTTCATAAAAAAATCACCAACAATAAAGGGCTCTTATGTCAAATATTGCAAGAAATTTTTAAGAGTTCATAACAATCATTCCTTGAAAAATAACTGGGTTATAACCTTCAGATGAAAATAACATTCAAAAGCCAAAGCTAGTGCATCTGCTTCTGTGGTTGATATGACAGGATGGTGCATGTACAGCCATGAGCACATTATAACATTTGATATTTTTAATCAAATCCCATTTCAAGGTGTGATGTGTTTTACTCCACTAAAGGTCATTTTAGTTACAGTAGCATTAAGGGTTTTCAATAAAACATTTTAAATGCCAGTTATATAACTGCTTTTAAAACATTTAACAGCCACATTGGTTACTTGACCTGAGACAAAGGATATTTTCTCAGCCCTTTGATATATTGTGGCCAGATTATCCTTATGGGAATGCTCAGTTCCGTAATGGCCTCAGGTCATCCCATAATATGTGGTGTAGGAAATTTTTTCACCAAAACAATAATTGCTAATGAAGCCAATGGTGATGGAAGTTCAATGACATGGCAGAGGATAGAGACTGTAGTCAATAATAGCAGCAGACACTGGCCAGAACTAGAAGTCCATCAGCACTACTCAAGGACACGAAGACACTGAGGAATGGACACTCATGGATCTGTGGCTCAGCGCTGCGCGCTGGAGAAAACCGACCTGGGTAAACACAAGGTCTTCCCTCCCCTGCATCTCCAAGAGCACTGCACCATTACAATATGATCTGTAATAGACTATAAGATATATAGAATATAATATAGGATGTCATTTTGGGACTTCATAGCCAGGTGTACCTGCGCACGTATAGAGTCATACCACTGCTCACCTCTCCTTTCACCCTGGGACAAGGGGAAGCTGTGAGCCGAACAAGAGCCGTTTGATGTACAAGAGCCTCAATGCCAAATCTTATTACTGAGGGTCGACAGCTATTTCCTGGTAGGTTCTCTGTAGGAAAAAATATCACTGGAGCAGCATTTTCAGCTGTGGCATCTCCCCTGCCAGCACTCTCAGATTCTGGAGCTCATTCTCACACCCAGCAATCTCTTTGACTCAGAAGAGCGGCTCCGCATGGCAGATCATCATGAGCCAGTCCACAGGACATGCTCCTCTCTGTTTCTCTTATTTTTCTCTTCAGATTTTTGGTTCTTGTGGTTAAAGCCACCCATTCATGGGTGATCCTCGACTGTGTAGTGTGGCTGGGGTTGGCAGGTGGCTCTAGCTGTGCTTGTAGACTTCTGCCTCCTCAAACCAAAGGAAGCAGCTCTTGTCTGGCAACCTATTGCCCAAAGCCAAGCTTTCTAAAGCCTCCTTTTTTTAAAAAGTAATACTTTTTTTTTTTTCAAAAAAGTGAAATAAAAATGGGGTATCATCTATCTTCTCCTGCTTTGAACAGGAGGTACTAGATGACCTTCCGAGGGCCTGTCCAGCCTGAATTATTCTTTGAAAATGTGTATACTTCTTGAAAAGCAACGTAAGCAAAAGACACAGTGACAATCCTTTTTCACAGCTCCTAGGCATAATGTCTCTCAGTGAGTTCAGGTCGTAATGAAATTAAGAAGTCGCTGTGTTTCAGAATAATATCTTCCACAGCCAATTTTATCATGTGCCAATGAAATAAATGTTTCCAAAGTGAACAGCTGGCATCTCTTTTCATAAAAGATTCCCTTTTAGAACACTATTTCCAAACAATATTACAGTGGCTCCATTCACATGGCTATAGTTAAGACTGTGTCAATACTTCTCTTATAAACCTTGTTTTCCAAGGGTTTACAACTTTACAGCTGAGCCATAATTAGCTGGGATTTGAGTTACAGCACAAGAGTTCAGTCTGTCTGTGAGAACATTTTTGCTAATATTAATAAAATCAGTTTTAAATCAGAAGAGTAAAACGTAGTACTTTATATGCATAAAAAGGATTCTTGAACATTAAACAGCTTTGATTTTAAGAAAAGAATTCTGACAAGTGAGTAGAATATAATATGATCTCCTTTTTTTTTTTTTTCCCTTTTAAAAGAGCAAAAAAATTGCTTTAGAAACTCAGTTTGACAAACATATGGAAATTCAAAATCAAAGTGGATGGTCTCTCCTTAATCTCTGTTGTTATGAAGAACGGGCACAATGGTCTCATTAAAAGGCACAGAATCAACCAAAGCTCACATTCTGCAGCTTTTCTGCATTCTTACTTCAGTCTTGCTGCCACGTAAGCATAGTTTTTAGTACTTTATATGATCTCGAGTATTTTAGGACAATACCGATTTGCACCCTGCCTTTGGTTTTATGGTCACTTCCAGTCTTAGATATCCAGCCCACCTTTCCACACTCCTTGCTTCCAGTGCCACTCTTAATTACAATGCAAAACGAACACCTCCTGTTTCCCGTTCCCCGTCGCACTAAACTGTACTCCACTGTCAGCCCAACTCACCCTTTCAGCATGAGTCAGCTCTCATTTCTGTTCAGAGCTCTCCTGACCGCATCAGAATTTCTTGTCAGGGAGAGCCGTATTTGGTTCACTTCCTGTACATCTTAATGGCAGCATCTACTGGATGTCCCAAAAGAGCTAATGAAGTCCCGTGAAATGAGGCCAGGTAATTGATGTCTTTATGCAGAAACTAATTTGTTCATAAAAAAACTTGCCCTTTGCATCATAAATTATTCTGAAAAAATACATGCAATGAACAAATGGAAAAGCTCTGCCAAAGCTGGTTACTCAAAATGTCTCTTTCTAGTAGGTATAAACTGTTCTAAAAGAAATAAATCTGACAATGTGGAAAGTCAGTAGCTCTACAAAGCCTTGAGATGGCTGCTTTCCAGGAACTTTATTCCTTCACTTTACCCCTCCCCAGCAATTCTCCGCTGTGGTTCTGCTGTGGTCCTCAGTCTTCTCCTCTCTCCTGCGACAGTTTCCATGTCTGAGTCCCATGAACACCCTAACACCTTGCTCTTCCTGACCTTTAGGTTTCTAGATTTACCCCTCCCACAACGGTCATATTTGGATCATTCCTTTCGTGCAGACCTTGGGCTCCTGTGCAAAACTGCCGGGTGCTTATTTCTAACCCAAACCAAAGAATCATCCAGAAGGGCAGGCACCGTGTGTGAGAGACTCACCCGAGACCAGCAAAGGTTCAGAGAACCATATATTCACGTCAAAACCTTTATCATCACCAGGAAAATAATAGTTCAAGGAAACCCATTATCTGGTTCTCTGCAGTGTCACTGGTTCTGTTTGTGTTCCTGCTGCCACCTCTCTGAGACTTCTTATCATGAGAAAGCCCAAACGGTTCACTAGATCTCAAGCTCCAAAAGAAGGCTAGCTTATGTTTGTTATAATTTCCTCTGCATTCTATCTTTTCTACCTGCCACTCGACAGAGCTAGTGTCTTCCCCAAAGACTTTATGGTTCTAATAGACCAAGAAAGAAATAATGAGAGAACAAATAGTGAGAAAATACTTCCAGTCACATACATGATGGGTATAACCAAGGACCTCATCCATAGACATTGAGAATTGAGCCTCTGCATTGGTAAAACTACGACACTCCTTCCTCTTTCTTCCCTGTGCTATGTAGTCAACGTCAGTGTTCCTCCTTCTTCCCTTACCAGTTAATTCTTCAATACATCCTGAGTTTGGTAACATAATCTTCGTTAAGCCAGGAGACTTTTCCTAAATAGAAGGATAATCAGGGTGATTTGGAAAGATGCCTGTTTTCATTTAATATGTTATCTCCAGTGATGCTGAACAGGGCAAAAGGGATAGGCTTTCACCTCAGCATTACCACATTGTGGAAATAAACACGAATCTTTCACGTTAGAATGCAAACAGCAACCACAGAGCTCTCCTTGTTATCCTTGCTGACTGATCTGTGTGATAATTGCAGGCTAGGATGACTGTATCCCTCCCAGGCCAGAGTTAACTGTATCACACAGTCAGAAGCCTTGCTGAATTCGGTGGCCATCACCCTGCACAAAAACATGAAGTTAAAATTGTTGCTTTGAATTCAAATGGGATAAATACCTCTCAGGAGACAGATGGGGTTTTCTTTTCTGTACTGAAAAAAGAATCAGTGTCTGGAGTTCTGGCTCAAAGTATTCATTCAGCTACAGAACAACACCAGGAAAAATCAGCAGAGAGTGGGCACCTGCTCTTCTCCTTGATCAGCCCTGGATCTTAGAATTTGATGTTTTATATAAAGGGAGCTTGCTGTTGCTCTTGCATGCTGCTTTTTAAACTACACAGTCTGGCTCAGGCAAGAAGGGCATGTTTATTCTTTTTTGGAGCTTTTTCATTTTTACTTGTAGCTGAATCCTCTAGGTCAATTGTATCTGCAGGGGTGGGAGAGGAATTTAATTGCTTTTACTTCCTACCTTCATCTCAGGGTGACCAGTCCATTAATAATGCACAGGAAGCAACTAGGAAATGCATGGTAGATTAGGGATTAATTGATATTTGGAGAGATTTCAATCCACATTTGAAGGAAAAGGTTACGCACTGTAGTCCAGCTCTAGTTACTATTTGCATTTGATTATTTTATTATTCCTTACAGCCCTGCTTCTTCTGGTTTTAGATCTGTTTTCCCTTTTCCTTGGCCAACCAGGCTTTTACAAAAATTTCCCCCTTTGTTTCTTGCTAGAGATATTTGTTACATTTCTGTTACGTGCCATCCAATACCAAATAAATACCTACATTTCTCTCTATATTTCCAGTAAATACGTTTGTTTTTTCTCTGCACTGACACCGCTCACAGTTCCTTTATGAACAATTTGACTTTCCAAAACGCTATTGATTTCCGTGCTTGAAAGTTACAAGATTAATAGCTTTAGAGGCAAAAGTCCTTCAATCCTTTCACCGAATAGGTGCTGCACGCTTGCTTCAGTGCCTGCTGATGTGCTTCAGCACATCACTTTCAGTAAGAAACATGAGCGAGGCACTCCTCAAATCAACAAGGCACTAAAATACAGGAAACAGATGGGTAATTCCAGTGATGTCAGGGCAGGAAGGTATGATTTAGTTGGTTTGAAAATGCGGAGCCTGACACCTCGACTTGTTTTGCCTGTGTTGCCCCACAGAAACGGTAATGACTTTAGTAACTGCTTTAGCAGTTTTAAAGGCTGCAGAAGAGCTAACATTGACACTCATAAAAACAGTAACTACTGGTAGCAGAACTTGGCTCTAGCAAGAGCAAGAGACAATGTGAAAAGAACGGAAGACCCAATAGAAAAGATATATTAGATTATTTTAAGACCTTGAGAAACTCACCATCTTTTTCCAATGCCAGTTACATTAAAAATAGACTGGAGTTAGGAATGTAACATAAATGTCCAGTTACAAGCACTTTGATAATGTTAGGTGAATTGGACAAAGACCTTTTAAGGACCCCTGGTGTTACAGCAGCTTTTATGATGGTATTTGAATTTGAGAGTAATGGAATCTTCTAAGCAGCTAAAGCCAGACAATTTGGAAGAGCTTCAAGGCTGCTAAATGCTCACTGCAGTGAGACACTGACGACTGTAAAATTGGAGTGGCCATCTCAATTTAGTATTCAAATGTCAAAGGAGAGGTAGATCTGCATTTCATATGTTGTACCATAAAGTATTTGGAATACTGATCATGGACACATTTCAGGTTTTTTTCTACTAAACTGCCACTCTAGAAGCAGAGCTGGACCAGTTATAAAAGCCTGTTAAGATACAGTATGGGAGTAAAGAAACAGTGATGATGACTCTCCTTTGCAGTAATCGATTTGAGATTGGAGAAGTTCACCTCCCCATCACTCGGAGGTAGTAAAGGTCACATCAAAAGTGACTTTCACAGTCCTAACAGTGAGGTTTTTGCACCCCAAATGCAGTGTTGTTTTTTCTTCCCTCTTTTACGGACGAAGAGAAAGGGAAAAACATTCAAATACAAGACACAGCTCAAGAAGATGCCCCAGAGGAATCTTTGTTCACCTCACCACATTCGTGGTGATAAGAGTTACCACCTTTTTTCCACCACAGGCTATTGCAATCCAGGCCTGAATTTTATTCAAATATCATATCAAATATAAGCAGCATATCCTATATTACAGTATCAAATTAAAAATATATTCTATTTACAACTCTTATCAAGAGCTGTTTTCAAATCCCTTTAGTATTTTTCATCCATAGAGGTATTTGGGGAATTTTGCTAATTCTGGTTTTATTAACATATTTGGCGAAGGTTATCTGAGTTTCATCTCTTAATCTAGGAGACTTTGCAAGCACTGTTTGCTGATTTATCTGGTTTGACTGATTAAGTAAATGAAGAAAGAATTGTAAACTGTAGTGGTGTCACAATGGGGTTGTTATGCTTTATTTTAATTAAAATCAGGGTCTAAAAAAATATTTTATTCAGTGGCTATCTACCTGGGCATTCTTGGCCTAGTTTTTTCAAGTACCTAGAGATTCTGCTGAAGTCTTCATTTGCTCAATCTGTCAAATCCACAGACCTGCATTCTGTGTGCAGCTCAGGCTGCAGGCACATTTTCAGCCAAAAGAATCTGAATTCACTGGTCACAAGCATTTGTGTAGGGCCTGTATTGCTTTTATGCAAATCTGCTCTTTCTACCTCTGCTCTACTTTCCACAACTTCCAGGCTCTGCAACTTGCTGAGGTTGCAAGCTTCCTCTGCAACACTGGAGGAAAGAAGGCTCCACAAAACTTCCATTTCTATTTTACTTTCCACCTAATCTCTGCAGGAGCCTGGAGAGAGCCAGGCGCAAATCTCTGGCCCCAGTGAGTTTTCTGTCAAAAAGGAATGACCAAGAATCACCAAAAAATAGTGAAAATCGTGAAACCATCACAGAAGCAAGCAATAGAAGTTCTTTCAAACTGAGGAATCAAAACTTAAATAGCATTAACTTACCTCTGGTGAAGTTCCCAGCTACGTGGTTTATGGCTGTGCCTCTGTTCTCAGCCGTGGCCGACACATCCTGGGTTCTGCTGAAGGAAGTGAGGCTTCTTGTAATTACCAATCAAATACGTATGAGTTTCCATCATGGCTTATCGTTCATTTGAGTTGGCAACGATCTCTTCACTGTCAAAACCAGCTACATATTGCCTTGGAGACTAGCAGGTTACCTGGAGGTTGCTAGGATGCACCATCTCCTTTTTCTCAGCCACAGTGCCCACTCCCTGTGCTGTGAAACCATTTGGACATTGCCCAGGGTACCCTTCTGTTGGGAATTTCTTAGGTAGCCACGTGGCTTGCATTCCTTCTCATACTGCATCGTGTTTACCTTGTAATATCAAACAGAAAAGGTATGCATATGCATTTATTTTCCCTAGATGGCCTTTGTTGGCCTTTTGTGGACAGTGGTACAAACGGACCACAAATGCAGTTGAGGTGAAGCTGAGGAAAGGCAGGTGTATGGGGTTATATAGGGATAAATTAAGAAGGGATGTGAAACATAATGACTATCTAAACTTATACACAATCAATGCAGCTCATGGGATTGAACTGTGTGAACGTCAGCTGTGACCAGTTGCAGCTGGGAAGCCCTCACGGGTACTGAGCAGCAAAGGGAGATGGGCTGAAGAAACCTGAATGAGCTGTGCTGAAAAAAAAAGAAAAAAAAAGTAGCCCCACTATCCTTTCCTTTCTAATCACCCTGTTTTAACACAACAGAATAAAGTGGCACATAAAAAGGTAATGGGCATTTTCTTCAAGGACTTGTTGAAAACTATAATATAGTATCTTTGTAATTTACTGGTAATACATACACAATGTAAAAGATCAGGAGCAGAGAGTACTATCACTATATTTAGAGATAATGGAGCTTTTCTTTCATAGGCTTGATATAAACTTTGATTACATAGCATTTCTTTAATTTGCTGCTATTCAAGAAAACCCTTAGAGCACTGCAGCAAGCAATGCCTCTCTTTTACATTTGCATTTTTTAATTTGCATTTTTTAATTTCCCAGACTACAGCTCTACACCTACACAGGCTTCCCCTGTGGGAGGGAAGAGAATATTTTTCAGTATGAATGATACTGTTTCTCTTCTCAAATAGCTGTAGTTATTAATTCCAGAGATTTACAAAAAAAATCACTTTGCTGCTGTATCACTTAAGTGTGGAGTTTTTTTCCTAACTAACATCAGATGCCAATCTATTGCTCCACTGGTACCCATTTTAAATAGGGCAGCTAGGCAAAAAGTTCAGACTGCTCAAATGACTGGCTGCCATTCTCAGCAGCCTGCTCTTGCATTCCTTGCATACCCCAAAATGCCACTGGGTGCAGGAGGAGTTTTGTGCTTTTCAAGGAAGAGCCATTATGTCCATAATATGTCAAGCCCCCCATGGCACACTAATGACAAGAATCTAGACCAGGTTACTCAGCAGACCTTAGGATCTTCTATTTACTAACCAACAGGGACCAGTTTAGTAGATACCTTTGAACCATGTACTAATAACCACATTCTAGGAGCTAGGGTATTTGCCTGGGATCTGGGTGATCAGCATTTTAAACCTTGCTCTGCCTCACTCAGATGGCGACCTCAACCCGGATCTCTTCCATCTCTTAAGAGTGTCAGGCTCTTCTCAAGACAGAAAGGTTATGAGATGAAGATCCTGTAAAGCAGCATTTTTTGGGTGGTGACACAGCAGATGACAAAGTTAGGACATCTCATCATGTAATTCTTTCAACCAGTGGTATTTCCCTGAGTATGAGAATTGGAACAGTGTCACTGGAAGAGACTGGAAGAGCCTGCAGCACTCAGAAAGCCTGGGGGGGGCAGAGCCCTTTCTGACACACGGGAGACTTAAATTTAATTCCATATGCCAGATTTGGCAGAGGGACGTTTAGCTTCCCACTTTCTAGAAGATGCCAAATGAACGGAAGATAAAAGAAATGGTCTCTCCCTCGCTGTTTTGGTAGGGAAGGGTCAGCTCCTTTTGGGTACCTATCTTCAAGAGAAATTTCGGAACCCCAGGTGACACCTATGCAGCCAGAGGCCAGGCTGAAAGTCTGTCCTTCCCAGGGGCATCTCCCCCTGCCTCGCTCACTGGCTCCCCTTCAGCATACGGGGGCTCCTGGACTGTCATTTTCAAGCACCCAGCCTGCCTCCAAGCTTTGCAGGCAGAGTCTGGGCTTGAGCTGGATTTCTGGATCTAACACAGAGGCTTTGCTCTTAAAAGCCCGGGGTACTAAATTTGAGGCATGACATAAAGAGGAAAGGCCACAAGCAAAATTAGACCTGGAAAAGAGATGGCAACAGCAGGGCCATAGCTTTGTTAAGGAATTTCAGCCAAGTACTAACGCCTGTCTGCTGGGGAGTGCCTGTCTCCAGAACAATCCCAGCCAGAGGCTGAAGCAACAAAACAAATAATATATTAGACTTTCTCTACCCAGGACCTTGCAAAAGAAAATTTACAAACACAGCGTGTCTTCCCCAGACTGAACGTTTGCTCACATAATAAGGTAGGAAAAAACCCAGAACTTGGAAGACTTTATATAACAGCACCGTCTTATGACACCTGCCATAACAATATTTTATTTGTCAGTCTTTTCTCATCCTATGTCTCCCGAAGCTTGACTAGGTTACTGCATCAAAGGGAAGCAGTAATAGTATCAGTTCAGATAAAAGAAAAAGAGAGAAGTGTGCTGTACACAATCTGCCCATCACGTCACCCCACAGTTACATTAACCAAACGGGCAACACATCGAGGAAAAATCCACAGCCCTGTAACGTGGCAAGCTGTGTAAACTGGAGCTTCTTCTTAGGTACGGTAAAAAAAGGCTTCATTCTTATATGGTACCTATAATTCAAAATGCTTTACACAGATTAATTAACGTAATCTATTCTATGCACGTCAATACACCGAGGCAGGGAAAGATTAAATAAATGACAAAGCACAAAATTTAATAGACACGGGAAGTGGCAGAGCCATAAACAACACAGAACTCTGGGATTCCAGAATTAAGAAAAAAAAAAGAGACTTATTCTAATGCAACTATTTCCTTTCCCTTTCTTAAAGTATGTGTTTCAGGCAGCAAGTTCTGCTGTGCACAGCACTGAGCACTGAGCACGTCATCGGCTCTTTGCAAGTTCTGAACTGAATATGTAATATTCCCTGTAATCCCACTACCGTGTCCTAAAACACTAAATCTATTGAAATTTTAAACCTTCATATTTAACTGCCTTTGGTAAAGATAATTCTGAAAGCTGCGCTATCTTGGTACTACTAATTAATATGTAATAATAATAATCATGACCAATAATGCTGCTCTAATAAGGATTTAATCCTACAGATCATTTTTTATGAAAGCACTTTGATAATAATGATTATTTATTCTTACAGTGCATTTTTCATGCTCGCAACATCAAGTACCACGATGATTAATAAAGCTAAAGAAATTGAGAGATACATAAAATAACAAGCTTACGAGGCTGCCAATGTGCCGATCTTATTAAATAAACATTAACGAAAAATAAAGCTGTAAATGAGAGTCTCTTGGGAGAGAGGAAAAAATAAAAAAACCCCCAAGCCAGCCCCTTGAGGCTCTGTCAGCAGGATTGAATTGACCTGTGTATCAATGTCATTTCTATTGTCACTCTAGCAAACAAAATAAACTAATAAATAGCAGTTAGCGAGCAGTGGGCCGGGGTTGGCAGCTGGTATAAATAGGTGCCTTGGCATTGCTCTAAAGCAGCTGTGCATCCGGCCCTGCTTTTTCAAAAGGCAGTGTAAACAGCAGAAAATATCTAATACGTCTTGTCCGTGACGACTTCAGTGCATAGAAGAGGTTATGTCATTGTTCACACACTCTGGTGATAGTTGCTGTATAGATAGATGTATGTGAGCTACTCTGCTGGAGATCTGCGAGGAGCTTTTTGGTCCACAGTGCCTAGGATCTAAGTTCAGTAAAGGCACCTCTTGCCTTCCTCCTCTCATCTTCCCACTGCCAGAGTTTAAACCAAAGGCTTTGGTCTGACCCAAGATACATTTCCACTGACATTCATAGCGGGCCAGTAGAAAGAATTCACCCGGTTCAAGAAAAAAAAACCCAAAGGGATCCGTTTAGCCTACAAAGCATTGCATAGGCAGGATTTTGCCAAAATAGCTTAGGAAGGAAATCACCTGGGCTGGCATAATTTATAGTAGCAAAAGAAATCTTTTGCGGGATGGCTTCTGTAATTAGAGAAGCCTGGTTAGCAATACAGGTAGCTTTTATGCACAGAACTTGATCATTCTCAAGTAGCTTTTATTGGTTTGACTTTCCCGGCAAAGCCTTGGTAGTACAGGCCACCATTAAGAGATGTATTAAACAGGAGAGAGCTCTCCTGGAAGTAGCAATTACTCGGGGGGTGAGTAACTTTCTACTTAAATGAGTGCCCTGACTTTGTTCATACCTGGCACAGAACACTCCGGTAGCAATGTGAAACCAGAAAGAAATGGATTCCGGGATACACAAGAGAGGAGAGAGGTCCCCAGGTGGAGGTTTACTGAGACATCAGATATAAATGGAAACCATCCATGGTGACTTGCTCACGGGCTCCACAGCGATGTCCTGGTGTCAGGAAAGCCGAGAAGGGAACATGGGGTTTTGTGAGGGCTGACACGGGGGTATCCAAAGCTGAGGTCTGAGAAAGAAGGAGAGGAGGGAATTTTTGGCAGAAAAGCTGAAGGAACTTATTGCAGGGGAATTCTGCAGTTTTACCTCTTCATAATCATATTTACATAGGCAGTTTAGGAAATGATTGCACAGAAAAAGACATAAAAGAACAACAACAACAACGAAAAAGATGCCAGGTAAACAGAAGCCCTCTGATAAAAGAGCAGCCCAGCCCCTGATCAGAGAAACTCCATGGTGGTAAGAAATAGCTGGCGTGTTTTGAATGCACACTATACAAACACTGTCTGAGGTTCATGGAAGTACTGAATGGAACCAACTCTCTCTTTGTTAAGGGGATGAACAATATTTCATTCCACATAAATATCAAGAGTAGCCTCCAGCAACAGAAAGCAAATCTGAATAGGAAGGGATCTTAGCAGATCTAATACGGGCTTTCTACGCTACCGGTCGATCCTTCTCCAAACTAATTTGTGAACAAAGAGAACAAAGGGCTGGATGTTTCTCCAGGGACAGTCCTATTTTCTAACTCAGGAGTAAATTATGTTGGATGAGAATACAGAGTCATAAAACATAATCAGGCTATTAGCTAGGTAAAGAATTGTGGGGGAGATACAGTGCTCCACAATTCATTCCTAGTGTTACATATGATAAGTAGAGACAATAGAAATCAGTGGGAAAATTTGGCATGCAGTGATTTCCTTCCCTGGGCCTCCTGCAATCTGCAGAACTCTGCAGAATTTCTGGGCCTGCTTGGTCAGCTTTCTCTTCTGCTGAAATACACTTGGATTTCAATGCTAACTACCACTGCTACAAAAGGAGGGTAGTTATAAAAGGTTGATTTGCAAAAATATTTATAAATTCTGTAGCTTTCTATTTTTAGGTGTTCAATTTAAGGCTTCTGGTGGCTGCAGACATCTGTCTTGTCAGAGATTTCTCTGTGGTGCTAACAGAAGTGAAGCTGAACTGAAGACTCAGATTCTTAGTGGGAACTGGGACTTTGATTCTAGAGAAAATGCAACCCAGTGGAGAATCATAAACACACACACACACACACACACATTTTCTTTGCATATAGATGTCTCTATTATTCCTAGGATTATCAAATACATCTTGAAATAATCACATGAGCCAATTTGTGCAGCACTGGAAATAAATAGGAGTTTTGTTAGGGATTTCCAGTGGGATCAAGATGGAGCCTGGCTGCTTTCAGAAAGAACTCTCAGGCCACCAGCAAGCTTGTCTGTGGGTTGGGCTCAGTTGTTGCTGTTCAGCCTGATGCAAACTTCTGAGACTTGTGTTCCCTTTCACTCTGCCCATGTTTCAATAGTGTATAGCTTCCTATCCATGCTTAACCATATACTCTTGCTTAATGGTCCCCTGTTCAGACTGTCAGTGTGCTTGCTCTTCTCAATTCTTTTTATTTCAATATATACCAGAATATCATCTGAAGGAAACTTAACAGTTATCAGAAGTTATCTTTTGCTCCGTGTTTGTGCTAGGAGACCAAAGTCGCAGACTTGAAAGGGAAGCTTCTTCCTCGAAGGACTATCCCAAATAACATTTTCACAAGGGCTGGAGAGTGGATCACGCGCAAAGCAGAGATCATGCAAGACTTCTGGAGTCTCATCAACACCATATTTGAACAACAGACTGAAATCCAAAAGGAGGAAAAACCTGCACGCCTGTCAGTGGGATGATCGGATTAAAGAGAGGGGTATTTCATGGGGTAAGCAGTGTGCTTCTGCCATCAGCAAGGTGCATGGTAGCCCAGGACTGCATGGATGACAAAATTATGCTCAAGGAGGAGCTGGTAGAAAACAGAACAGCTTCTAGGATCCAACCATGTGGTTAATGGTTGATTTTGATGAATTTGATTTGCATGCTGCAGCTTCTGTTAAACAGAAAATCCATCACGGGATACAAAACATAGTTTTGTTTGTTCGTAAGAATTCCATTTTTCTTTTTCTATAAGGTTCAAAAGAATCTTTTGCTTGTGCTATTTTGCTCATACCATACTTGAAAGCACTAAAAAGTAAACTGTTTGTTTATCCTCAGGGCAGGTGCTCCGTAGATTGTCACAGTCAAGCTTTGTTGTTCTGTGTTACAAAGTCTTCAACCTTAACCTAAGAGGTTCTTCTCTCCCATTTCCCTACCCTACTAAAAAAAGAAAAAAAAAAAAGAATAAATAAGGGGAAGATGGAGAAACCATTCTTTATTCTCAGCTAATGCTTTGCCTTGCTTTAGTAAAGCCTGTGCTGTACAAACATATATGCAAGTTCTCTGTTTTCCTGTACTTGACTGTTACTCAGTACTGAAGCTGGTCTGGGGCTGAATCACTGTCTTAGCATGGGTAGAAAATCAGAAGCATAGACTCTCCTGGGGAATTCAGCAGTGTTAATTGCATGACTTGGAATGCTCAGGGGAAACCTTCCAGGTGACATGTAAGAAAATAACACACATATATCTCACTTTAATATGAAGGGACCCGGAGTGCTCATCTCCCTGCACAATCTGTTGACAACTTTACTCTTACATTGAATGATGACATGCAGGTGGAATTACCTTGTTCCATTTAAGGATCTTTAGAAAAACATCTATAACAGCAAAACCCTGCAAAGGGCTACTCCTCCCAGACAAATATTGTACAAATCCTAAATTCTGCAGTTATTTCAAAAGAATAATTCTCTAAGAGACACAAAGCATTTTCTGTTTATTGGTGTGTAGGGAAAAGTGATACAGTAAATTACTGCTGCAGTCACCTACCCTGGTATGATCTGGGACACACGAAAAAAAATGCACACTGCAGCTCAAAACAGGAGGTGCAAAGGTGACTTTTGAAATCCCCTGATCCCGAGCTAATTGCTCGACAGTCCCCAAGCATAAGTTAGAGCAGCCTTCAGTATCAGCATCTAAACATGGCTTTTGTTCCAGCCCAAAGCCCATTAGGAACCATGCCCTAATATCGCAGGAGTATTTGCTAGGAAAAAAAAAAAATTAATAGGTTCCAGAGCCACTTGCTTCATCAGCCTGGAGAAAGCTTTATTTAACTCTTTGCATAACGTCAGTACCGATAGTTTTGACCGCCTCCTGTGAGAATATACCATACTGGTTGTTTTTCACAATTTAACAACGTTTCTATAGTATCTAGTTAAAATATCCTCCTGGCAATCAATGAGTGTCTCTTACAGAATCCGAGTCCGTGAAATTTTCTGCTTTTTTTTTTTGTTCCTCTGCAGAAATTTAAAAGTCATAAGCACCCATTAATCTCAGGAGGTGGTCCGTGGACCTCAAACTGCATCCAGTAATCTTAGAAAAAATTTCAGGCCCACATGAACACCGCCTTGAAACTTCTGACTAGGTTGGTTAAGTGGCTAGAGCACAGATATATCCCAGATGCTACCGTGGATTTTGTCTTGCGTAGTCATTAAGCTCTGATAATGCATAGATGCTTGGCGTCCAATTACATCATCTTAACTTTTTTACCAATGGAAATTTGATATTTATGAAAAACCTTTTTTCCTATAAATGCTGAAATGTGACAGTTACCAGCGCATTGGGCCGCCAGGTTTCCACGGAAGATTCACAAATGAACAAGGGAGATATTTATTTACCATGAAAGACAGAAATACCTCCCCGCTTTTCCTGCAGCCTCAGAATGGCAGACGGGAGCAATGGGTTGGATTCTCATCACATGAGGTCACAGCTTGCGGGAATGAGTACATGGGTGTAAAAATGACACAGGGCTAAAAGCAGTCTGCAAAAGATCTTGTTCTAAAAGAGGACTTCTGTCGATCTTTGAGTTTTCAAATGAGCGAAAGACAGTTGGAAAATCCATTCCTACAAACGGCAGAAGTTAGGTGTTTCCTGCTTGTAGGTTCCTTTGACAAAACCTGTGTTTTGTCCTTGCAACAACAACTGAGAAGACCCCAACCCTCTCTCCGTTGATACTTTGACTCTCCCATGTCCCTCTCCGAGAGGAACAATATTGCAGCACCACATAATCAGGTGGCTGGCAACTGGGCACTACTGCGCTCAATATTCAAACCTGGGTATTTTGTGTGAAAAGAGGGAACCTGTGTCAAGGAAATCTCCATCATCTGTACCCTGTAATGTAAACTCAGAGGCCCCAACTGTGTTACTTTTGAATCCTGCAGGGTTACAGGCCTCCAAAATAAATCAGCTCTGTCAATTGTGAAACACCCCGGAGCATGTAGTGGAAACATTCACTATCTTTTAAAGTGACAGATTAAAATAGCTAGTAACAAAAGTTTTGTTCCTTTCCTTAAGCAACCTGTAGGCAATTCCACTCACGCTTGTAGTGCAGGATTTGGGTATTCTTCTGAAAATCTTCCAGCGAGCCACACCGTCCTGGTTCAGACTCGTTCTGATCTTACTTGTACCAGCAAAAAAGAAATATAAGTCTACTGTATCAGAGACACTTTGGTGCACGTCCAGAATTGGGCTCCAGCTGCAGACCTGTGTATTTTTGCGCTAAGAAAACCCAAGTTCAACATGCAGAAGAGCTCTGCTGGAGGGCAACGGGGAGGACTGGTGCAGGGGTACAGTAACTCGGCCACACAATCCAGCTTCTACTGACTCTTCCACTGATGCCTCCAATGTTTTGTCTCAAATGCTATCAGCATGCCAAGGCAGCATCAGGGACGCAGAATCAGAAATACAAAGGCAAATGTACTGTCTCACTAAGCCATTTAGGGACTGATAGTAGATGCCTGCCTCCAAAAAATTCGCTATCTGTTTAGACAGAGCTGCCTCTTTGCGTGGTCAAGTGGAGTTCTCTTTGTTGAAGTGTGTGAAAGGTCCTTCCTGACTGCAGATAGCCCATGAAACCATTCCCAGGCAGCGCTTGAGGGAAAAGCTCCAATTATTTCTAGTGCTTTCTGCAGAAAACACCTAAGAAAACTGCTCAGTAGCTGCGGTGGCCACAGGCTCCACAGCCAGCTCACGGCAGCGCCCGGCACAGCAATGTGTGCACTGGCCTCACCCGAACCAACAAACAGGGCTCATGCCTGTGGTACTGGCCCAGCACCAAGCTGCTAAAAGAATGAAAGGATAAATCTGAGGGAAACTGTTCTTCAGTATAATGTCAGTTGAAGAAAAATATTTCTCAAACGGGGCAAACGTTAACTTCAAAATCAGGAGTTGAAGACGCTATAATTAATTCTGTCTTTCTCAGTTCGCAATCAGCTTCTACGGGAAGTACAAATGCCTGTCTCATTTGTAATGGACTAACTCTGAAACCCAGTGATGGCAGTTAAAGAGTTTTGTATTTCATTACCTGATAGCACTAGCAAAAATATTTACTTAATGTGTCTACCCATAAATTCCACGCAGTCTCCTTCCACGTGTGAAATCCACATGTGCCATAGACCTCAACTGTGTTCTTCACTGACTTTGTACGTGACATTTTGTATGACACAGTTACGCATTTTCAACTCCAAACCCAGCTGGATTTGCAGTACAACACAGCAGATAGGAAGTGGGGAGGACGGACAAGACGTGAGCTACACGGAATATCGTATCAGAAGGGAAAACATGGTGTGGCCCCTGCTCTGACTACATTATTCATTTTCATATTTAATTCATAAAAAACTTCGTCTAATTTCCACAAGGTTTCCAGCCTCTTGCAAAATACAGCCCCGGAATCTTGACATCCTTCTGCAAAATCTGGTCGAGCTGGGTGCTTAAAATTAAAAGGACTAATTTTACAGACAAAGCCTAAAGCCCCGATTCCATCCTATCTTTAATGCTGAAGACTATTGTAAACAATCTGAGACAACACTTTTGAGAAAGGAAGTGGCTGGCTTTTCTTTAAACACCCTTTGAAAAGGGCCAGATTCTGACCGACACGTAACACTAATGTAAGTCAGAAGCAATCTCCTTGAAGTTAATAGAGATCAGATTCCAGGCTCATAAGCTTTTGCACACTGAATTTAACTATCTGTCATGCCTCCGAGGTTACAGCACGGTCCTAAAAGAAGGTATGGTGTGAGATCAATGTTAAGGAAAGAGTTTCATTTAAAAGACCATCTTTTCCCATCAGACATGATAGGAGATTTATTATTCCAATATTATTGTTGAAACTAGAAGAGAGAGAAAAAATAAACAGGAACATATATTTTCATTTTATGACTGTGAACAACATTTCATACTGTAAACATATCTTGGTCTATAACATTTACCCAGTAAAAAAAATAATTTCAATACAGTCCTTATTGCTAGCTCGGCAGAGCCTCCCCAGAACATTGTGTTAATGATTAATATGAAGTCAGTGGAATTCCACAGTTGCTGAGAGTCTTGTGCCCAAGAATGAACTGCATTGCTAAATCAGCAAAGACAGTTGTCAAGGTAACCTCTATGTAATCTATTTAACTGGCTCCCAAAACACCAATCAAGGTCAGATAACGCACTCAAGCACCATATGAACACACTCATACGGCATAAAGCTTTGTATCAAGACAGCAGGGAGGAAAAAACCTCATTAGGAAGTAAGGGGAAAAAAAATAAATTCAGTTTTGAGAAGTGTTAATTGGGATTGCAGTTAGCTTTGTGGGGAAAGCATGCCGCTCATCTGAATATGTTTTATCTACAGTAGGAGCAATTTCACTCCAGTTCAGTTTGAATGGAAATATCCTTCTACTGGAGTTTAAAAAAACCCAAGCAGAACAACCCACCCAAAAAGTAAAAACAGTCACAGATAAATTATTAATTTCATTTATTGTTTTATTAATGTAAGACTGGCACCTACACTCTGATACAGAATTCTCGTTTTGTTTTGCTCTGCAATAGTTCTTTGTGTTAACAACAAACGAAATGCCAGCAGCATCTCAGGGCTGGTGATGCAGCTCCCCACACCAGCACGGTTCCACAGGTCCTGTCCCCTCCCGTGGAAACTTTCCAGTCATTTCTGGAAAGGAGAATGAGCTACTTGGAGTTACAATCTGATGGGTAGCTTGAATTTTAAGTTGTATTTACTTTCTGTGCATTCACATCTCTACAGCCATAACAAGGGCTGGCAAGAGTCACTGGGGTCTGAACTGATTTTTATTCCAACAATCGCTGTGCATACAAATCAACATCCTTTGCCTGATATTTACTGCTTTGCTCATCCTGGAAGCAGAGAATAGTAAGCATTAGGAGAATTAAAAAGGTTGTCTCTTTCCCTTGGAGCCTCCATACCCTTGTCCTCTGCCGGAAAGCTACAGTACTCTGCAACTTCTTACAGCCTCTACTCCTCAATGAATCTCAACAAATGTCCCCGTGCTGCTTACAGTAAAAGTACATACCGAGGGAGCTATTTCCTTCCTTCAGTTATACAATGTCAGTATCACGGAGCTGTGCTAAATCAGGACACCGCTCCTATTCCACAAAGATGCCAAAAGGTCTTGCTGTAGAAATGAAGAACTAAAAATAACAGCTCCAAAACTGCAGATGGCAATCACGGTAAAGACTACATAAACATCTGTATGTTTAGACAATACTGTTGGCCAACGCCATCCATATATATATATAAAAAAAAGAAATTATTCTTTGAATGCAAAATGGCCGCGTACATCACTCTTGAATGAAAGAAGCGATGCAATTCTGAGAGCTGACATTCACTAGCAACTCTGCTTAAGTTGTAGACATTTAACATTTCTCAGGGTTTCCTCCCTTGTAACAGCGTGTGAGATCTCTATGCCCATCCGGGATCAGTGCAGGATCCGAGGGCTATAAAATCACGCACTAGTTTAGGAAGCAAGGAAGACAACTGCACATTCTAGTCATCCCCAGCGTGGGAGGGTGCGATGGTGCCACAAGCTGCAGCTTATCACGTTGCTGTCAAAGGCAACCACGTAGGCAGAAGCCACAGCCCGCACAGAATTACCCCAAGGCCCGCTCTGGATCCACTAGACCTGGAACAACAAAGTTGCTAAGGTGCCTCCAACCTACTTGAGAAAGTCAAGTGTCAGGAGGAGGCAAATTGTGTTGCATGTCACAGCACCTCACCTTACAGTTGTAGGACAGATGTGCTCTGTGGTGCCGCATGTTCTGTACATCATGGTTGTGTTCCAACATATGCTCTTGAGTGTCCATCTTGGGGAAACAAGATTATGGGCTGGGTAGAACCTATATCTTGTCTGGATTTGGAGTCAGGATAGATCCAGCACGAACAACTTCATATGAACACCTTAAGGATCCAAATATTACTCATGACATTATTCTGTAAAATAACCATCACCATAAAACCTGAACACGTTGCGGATAGTCAAGAATTAATCTTCACCACAGACCTGTTAGATACAAAAAGCCTACAGGCTCCATTTTGAGATCAAGAAGCTGAAGAGGAGGCCAGCTAAGTGACTTGCTCAAGGTCAAAGAGGATGCATGTGGCGGGGTCACAAATGGATGCCAAGACCCGCCCCCCCTAAAGCCCAGCCCAGATGAAGCACTGTGGTCTCTATCTTGAAAAGAGCCACTTGAGAGCTCTGAGCACCCACAAAACCCATTGATTTCAGATTTCACTGAGAGGTAAGAGCACTTGGCACTTGTCAGGTGTGTTAGCATAAAAGGAAGGAGCTTGTATATCTTTTCAAGCTCTAGAGACTGTGGCTGCTTTCAACAAGAAATTAGCAGCTTGTCTCTGGGTTTTGACATGTCAGACACAGAGGGGAGGACTGACAGCTAATGAAGCTCTGAGACAATTACAGTAACTCTCCCATGATGAACTGAAATCCACCCCTGCATCACTGGGTGCCACTATAATGAAAGTTGGCCTATCTGTAGCATATCCCCTTTTGTACCACTACGAACACGGATCTGGTGGTGCAGATAGAGGAAAAAAGCATGAAAATTGAAAGAATCTTCATTTCTAAGAGAGGCTAAGTCAAGAAGAGGCTGTACACAGTCAATCGATGTAAGAGTGTTTCTTGTCCCAGCAAATATGTGATAAGCCAAGTTTTGCACCAAACAGAACTGTAAATAGAAATATTTACTGCAATGCTTGAAGTAAGCTGATAATTCAGATCTCAGAAGGTGGTTCTAGATTCACACTGACTTGGGCTTTTACTCATCTCTCGATGTGGACGTAGGTTACTTTTGAGATAATTCGGTTACATGAACCAAATCCGTTTAATTTCTGTCTGTATTTTGCGACTGTGCTTTTTCTTCTTGTGTGCATAGTCCATCGGTTTTCTTTATTACTTCCAGTTAGAATTGTAAACATGGTCTGTACCTGAAACGCTCCTCTTTGCACCCATAAAATTGTTCTTTTATTTCTAGGCAGTTTAATGCAGGCATAGACAGCAGGTAACATCCGTTGCTCTGTGAGGGTGTAGCACAGCCAGCGTAGGCAATGCTGGCAGGAGATACCATCCACTTCCTACTCAGAGACAGGGTAATATAGATCTTGTCGATGGCCAAATATAAATATACATATGGAAGATAGAGCAGGTGGGTCCTACTATCTAGCCACAAAAGTAATTTTAAAAGCCATGAGTAAACGTAGGTGAAACCATCACACTTACTGCATCATCTCTGTTTTGCAAGTTATTACAGTAAAATCATGGTTACAATCATTTCAGTCAGCACTCCTTTCATGGAAGTAATTTCTGGAGGTCACAACCTGAAAGTATATTTATATCGAAGGGAAAATATCATGCTTGCAGATTTTTGAGACTTTAAGAAAGATACCAAAATCACACCCCGCCCCCTCAAAAAAAAACCCAACCCAAATCTTGAACAACAACATTTCTGTACTTTAATAAAGCTTTTCAAAGAAGTTGGTTTTTTGGGGTTTTTTCCTATTAACTTCTAAAACTTAAATTTAAAGGCTTAGGTTGTTTATTCCTAATGCCGACCAATTACAGTGGAAGCCACTGAAGCAGTTGGGAACTGCAGGTGTGGTTTTAACGGGTGTCTCGCACTCGCCCATGTGCGCACACGCTTCCAGTGCTCTGCCAGAGCCGCTTTCCGAAACCTCGAAATCCGGAGGGGGAGGGATCCCTACAGACTTGGCCCCCGTGCACAGCACCGGGATCGGTGCTGTAGATTCTCTCACCTCTACGAAGGAGCACGAACTAATCCACGCACTAAGACAGGATTTACAAGACGGACCGTTACAGCTCCTAAGATAGCTGTTACTGTCTCTGGGTTGTTAGTGCGTTCGCAAGATTAGTATTAATTACCCAATAAGGGAGGTATCTGTTTTGAGAGCTCGGAATAAGTCCTTACTTAATATTAGGTAAATAATATGCAAATGAAAGAACATGGTGTATGAGCATATAAGTATTTAATTATTTGTATGTATTTTAAGGGTCTATAATAAATAAACCTGTCTTTGCAGGATCTATTCTAGGTATATATTTATATATCTCTCTATGAATAGTAATTATATAAAGGATATATTCGATACAGACATTCAAGGTTAAATAAACAATGCAAAATGAACTAATGACTGCCAATACACACAAACTTAGATACCTTTGATTCATACTTTTTATTCTCAATGTAAGGAATGGCGAGTGCCTGCCTTCCCTTCCCTCCCTCCTTCTGACTTTATGGTTCCTGGCCCTTCCTGGGTTAGTATCATACTCTGAATCTTCTTAATAAACCCTATTTGATATATGATAATTTGAACATTTTTCTCAAGTAAAGAAGGGAGAAAAAACAAAATACCTGAGAGAACAAACCCAGTGTAAGGCAGTGTCACTCCACCGCAGGGCACTGAGCAGCCCTGACTTTCACCGGCTGGAACCCCAACTAGAGACACCAACTCCCCCCAGCCAGGCACCCGAAGCCGAACCGCCAATCCACCAACCAGCAGGAAAAAAAAAGCTGCTTTTCCTCCTCTCAATTTATGATGTTCCCCGATTACTTTGAAAGCGGCGGGAGGAGGCAGGGGAGAAGAGGTGAAGCCAAGGCCTGGGTGGCAGGGCTCGGTGGTGGGTGGGGGCTCCCGGTGCCCGCGCTCTGTGACTAATCGGCCCCCGCAAGGCTCGCGCTTGTTTATTCCGCTTAGATTCTTCTGGTTCATATCAAAACACAACAGCCAGTTATACTAATTCATCTTCATTTTCCGAAGTAAAAAAAAAAAACAACACGGCAACTCAGGCAAATGTTTAGATAAAAATGCTCTTTTTTATCTCCTGATACCTCTGCGACTGAATTTTTCTTCAAGAATAACAGATGGCTTAACTGCACCAGGTGAAGACTTTGCACGAGTCAGTGACAAAAAAAAAAGGGTTGTACGGGTTGTTTTTTTTTTTATAACATAAATCTCCCCCAAACCCACTCCTGTAAACAGTAATAAGAACATGCAGGGCTTTTTAATTGAACATTAAACTCAGAAGTCCCATTACATTCACAGTACAGTATCCAGTTAATATATCCTTTGGGGTTTTTTTTTTTCCTTTGTCCCACCCACAGAGATGTTACAAATTGGATTTAAATTAAATTTCGTTCTAAACACATATATTCAATCATAACAAAACAGTGACAAATTAGCTTATTCCATTTAAACTCATTGTACGCTCAGCCCGAGTAGCTCCTGCTCCAACCCAGGGCCTATTTCCCAAAGGCTGGGTATTTAAAGAACTGACGTGTGTGTAGCTATTAGCAGGGGGATTGGTTTGATTATTACGTGAAATATCAGGTTGAACTGCAGTGTGTGTTTTAAAGTGTGAATACGGAAAAGGTTTGTTTTCATTATTGCACAAACACAGGGGTGTAAACAGATGGGTACAGAGTGGTGGATAGGTAGGTCCAGCTGTTTTAGAAATGCCTACGTTTCTTTTTGTCCCTCTTTCTTAAATATGATCTGATATAAAAGGGAACCTGACGAGTAACTTTCCCATTTTCCCATAGCCTGTTATATATCCATTGAAGCACCATTTCCCATTAGCTACCTTTAGTGTACAGGGATAACATGTAATAAGATTTTCTCAGGGTTTTTTGTTGGTTTTTTTTCCCATCACGGCTGGGTCCTTACTAGTTTTAGCATTTAAAGGAAGCCAGAATGGGTCAGGTGTGGAGAGAACAGAGCCAATTTGATACCACTCCTGAGAGAACTTGGATAGTTTCCAAATCAATCTGTCTCGGAGGGGTGGAGGGGGGCGGGGGCAGAAAAGCAACAGGCATGAAAAAGAGATCCCGAGTGTTACCGTGGCTAAACATCAACTGTGGTTAGATCAAACACTTGTGAAGCAAAGGATATTGAAACTGTTATTTGTAAAGGAAAAAACCCAGCATTTCAAAATTACTGTGGAATGTGTTTAGAAAATAAACATTCTCAATTTGCCCTAAAATTTTGTAGCAGTAAACAAACTTGCTTTTTTTTTTTTTTACCAGGTTTATGCAATCTTCCTGCATTGTGGATATTTTAGAGATAATTCAGGACTTGTAACAAATTTCCAAAACTAGTAGAGCTGTGGTGTCCTTACATGGGGTGTGCTTTACCTATCTCCAGGCCCAGGGTAGTTAATCATAACCGCTAACGAACAGAAAAAAAATTCCAAAAGAAACAATTAAAAATCTCATCGGTTTGAAGTTTTAAATCCCATCCCAGCATGAGCACTCATTCCTCTACATACTACCCAAATCCTAACAAACCCCTCGCCCTTCTCGTGGGCCACGCAATGGCAGCTACAGCTACACAAAAACTTGGGGCTTCCAAAAGTCAGGTTCCAAGTTTAACTCTGGATTTAGTCCTGCAAGATACCCAGCTGTCATGACCTTCCCTCAAGATGCTAACAGCCTCCCAGGAAGGCCTCAGCACCTCATTGAACTGGCTATGAAGGAACATTTCTCTCTCCCTTGGCACCAAAATGCTGAAATCAAGGCCAACAAGCTCAGTCAGCGGTCTTTCCTAACGCGTTGTGTATTTTCTAATTGAGTCAGGAAGAGACTCAGGCCTACTGGTGAATTCCCTCACCAGAATACCTTTTCCTCAGCAAATGATCAGCACAAATGGCAGAATGCAAAGCAGTCAGAAGTCCGTAAGATGCAGTTCACCGGGCAGACTTGGGCTGATGAAAGCTTTCACATTCAATCACCACATGAAAACCAAAGGGCCAACTTTTCGCAACTGTTCCTTCAGCTTCAGTTGGATGTAAGCTGATGGGTATCAGCTGAGAAACTAGTCCCCCAAGCTCCTCTCTGAGATCCACTAGATGCAGAATAAATCTCTAAACCAGGGCTTTAGGGTAACTGGCAGCTGAATTTGTTCCCCAGGTGCCAATGGATGTGACTGCAGTGCAGTTCTTTTATACCCTCACGGCTGTACCAGTCTCACTGCCCAGGTGTAACAACTGGCACAGCAGTCTTCCCTTTTGCAAACTAAGGAGAGCTACAGAAGTGCAGATTACTTCTTCAGCCAGTAACTTCACAGCTACAGCATCTCAAAGCATGTTCCCTGTTCTGCACAAGGCCTACTGAGTGGTGTTAGAGGGCTGCACCATCTGCAAGAAAAATACTCCCACATTATTACACCCTATAAATCAAATACAACTGTAGGAAAGCAGGCAGTCATAAACTAACAGAAAAAATCAGACCTATAGTGCACATTTATTAGAATAGATCCGCTCGTCACGTTGCCCAGGGGTTGAACACAGACAACAGGACAATTCATTTGGGTTGCCTGTGGGTGACAGGTACCAAGCATGCATGGGGTGCTGGGAAATCGTGCACACGTTCTGGCTAACAGAAAGAAAAAAAGGAGAGTGAAAAAAGGAAAGGTTGATCCTAGCACTGATAAGCTGGAACTTTCAATAGCCCGTCCACTGCTTGAGGCCAGGTGTGCTGGGGAAACATCGGGCTCAGCGGGAACTCTGCCCAAGTGAGGATCTCAAGAGCAGACCTGTAGTAAGGAGTCTGCGAAAACAGGTTTTTTCAACCGGTTATTTGTTGGTTTGCTTTTGTGTTTTGTTTGTTTAACCAGGGAGCTTGAGCACCACCAGCAAGATAAGGACAAGAACCAGTGCTACATCCTCTGGGGTAAGAGAATGGCAATCTCTTATTAGGAAAAATGACCTTTCAGAAGTTAATGGCTGTTGCAAAAACTATTAATACATTCTTCTTCTCTCGGTTGCCCTCAAGGTGCGAAACACAAACTATACCAGTTTTTCCAAGCAGCTCTCTGCCTTCTGCTGTCAGGGAGCAGCAGGAGCAGGTCTGCTCGAGGGCTGGCCAGCCAGGAGCTGTGAGACCACAGCACAGGCCGGGTGCTGAGCACCAGGGTGCAGTCCTGTGGCACCAGAGCCCAGCGAGAAGAGCAGGCCAGTGACAGCAACAGGTCCTGACGACAGCCCAGCAAGCCACGGGAGAACAGCAGGTTCCACGTTGGCTCCCAGGCCAACAGAGGCAATCCAAGTGACATCTCAGGAGACAGGCTGGGGTGCCTACAGCGCAGCTCTGGCAGGGACTGAACCCCAGTACCAAGCTGCAGTGGGGTTCCTGAGCCATGGGCAGAGGTGGGGAGGCTGGGCAGGACCACTGAGGGCTGTTAGTGCACTCGGGGCCCTGAAAGCTATCCAGGGTGGCAGGCCCCTCTCTGTCAAATCTACCAACAGGCACACGTGTAACACACTTCAGCAGCAATGCCAATGGCACTTCATATCCTAACACTGAGAGAAGGGCTTAATCCAGCAAAGTTTAATTGACACGAGTGACCCTTATTCCAAACCACTGGAAGTGCTCCAGTGAGCACAGGTTACACCGGTAAGAGCCAGTGAGATCTGGCCTCCCTGAATTCTGAGGTCAGATCCGTGCATATTTTAATTAAAGGACAGAAAAGAAAGCAGAACGGTATGAGTTAGAAACTACTGCCAGCAAAAGCCTCATCTTTTAAATATTCTTTAAGACTACTCAAGTATTCCTGCCCCAAGGAAGTAAATGGGATTATTCATATAAGCAAAAACTACTTACACAAGCTAGGGTTTGCAAGACAGTTTACCAGTTATGGAGACAGATTTCTGCAACAAAATCTTACAAGATACACAGGACCATTCACCTAATTCTTTTTTTTTTTTTTACTCTCAAAATAATTAAAAAATACACTGACTATCCAAAATTGCAAACTGGAGGGAAGAAAGGGAACACTGCAACAATAACCTCCCTGCCGATGTTGCGGATTTAAAAATCCTGCATTCCCTCTTTACTCTCAGGTTTTAGAGAATGATTTCAAATAAAAAGAGACACTTCAATTAAGTACAAGGAGTCACTTGGACACGCAGGAGTGTGTCTGATTACAAAACTGCTTACAATGTGAATGATAAAAACCCTTCCTGTTTGTCACGGCCACAAAAAACACCCTGTTTTTGGAAAGGATAAAGTCCTTTATGATGCTGATAAAGCACTCCTCTTGGAGAAACACAGGGTACCATCAATCAACAGCATTTGTCTTCGGCTTCTTTCGTTGACACCCCAATATTACAACAGCAAATCATAATCCTAGCAAAGTAAATAGGCTCTGGAGAGAAGCAGCTATAAATTGGGCCTGCCTGGATCAAATGAACTCTATCATGAAGGTCTGTTAAGCACTGAGTGCTTTACTTTCTAGCAGAACATTCAAATTGAAAAGACACAGGTGAATTGAAAGGAAGCAGCAGAGTTAGGAACCAGAGCCAAAGTAATTTGGTTCTTTGGTTAATTAGCAGCAGATCACCCTGATAATCACTGTTGTGCCTTGTTTTTCTTTTGCAGCTATTGATTTCAGTTTACTTCAATATTTTTACATTTTTTTTTCCCTCCTCAATTTGGAAGATTTCCTGAAGTGCAAAATTCAGGCTCGATCTAAGCAGACATCACTCCATTGCTTTAATGAGCACTAAGCGCCTGTCTGCATAAAAAGGCTGCTCCAGATTATACAAAGCCTGTTATGTAAAACAATTGAGCTACATCACTGAAAGTGGCAGTGCTTTTATTATGGTTTGAAGTGGGTTCGTTGTGGTTTAACTCAAGGTGACCACTCATCAGTCTAAATGAAACCGAAAGTTTCCCTGGCGCTGGAGAAGGCAGGCAAATAGAGTCTTGCACCAAAATACACAAGTTCAACTGATGCAACTCTGTCATGCAGACAGAACTGAGGTCTTTTTGTTGACTCTTCAGTGTATAACTACTAACCCACTTTGTTTCTTGGGGCTTTATTTGCTTAATAGTAACTAATACTGCAAAACAACTCTCATTTCTATAAACAGATTAAGTAGTGTTTTGTTATCGTAAGAAATCATCATTATGATTATTCTCCTTCAGTACCCCAAAGCGTGTGGTGTAGTTCAGCGTCAAGGTTCCGTTTTGATCTGGGTTCCACCCACACCAGGCCCTCAGAAGGAACAAGCTTGGCCACGTTACTACCGAGCTGCTACTTCCCTTCTACCGGAGACGAGCACCCAAGCAATCTTGCCATACATGTAGGGCAGCAAGACCTCAAACCAGGCAAGGAGTTCACCTCAGAGAAGATTTTACTGAGGCTCGCTGACGCCAAGGCTAATGCAAGAAAGAGGTTCAGCTGAAGCCCAGGGCTCAACCTAGACCTCGATTTTAGCTAAAATACAATGATAAAAAGGGTCAAAGTAACATAAAGAAAAAAAAAAGGAAGGTAATGCTGCTACATTGACAGGCTGCATAGACACTTTGATGGTGACATGACATCTGTCTACAGTTCTGCAGCAGAAAGTTCTGGGACATGCCTGCTGTCACAGATGCATTTGTTTGCCTTTCCAATGCGCTTCGGAGTATACCGGTAGCATAGTCAAAATACAAACTTCAAACGACATTTTTATTATTATCACCTTTCAATTCCCAATGAAGTAAAAAATACTTTCTTGGACTGCTGAGATGTATTCTTGACACTGGGAATGGGATCTAAAGGCAGATAGCTTAGCTTCTGACTCAAGTTTTCACACTATTTACAATAGCTTTCCCAACTGCACAGGTGTCAAAAATAAAGCAAACTGTATTGTGCGGAAAAAGTAACTTTGACAGGTCTAATTTACTGCGACTGATTCATGTGACAGCATAAACAAATCATTCTTGTCAAAGCCTATATTGAAAATGGAGTAAATTGATCGTGGAGTCAAGTGCACTAGTAATTTCAGGGAGTATTGTGATTTCATTTGTAAAACTATTGCAAAGAGAGGAAAAAACCTGTCTTTCAGAGCCGGCTTCAATTTTTGCACTAGTCAGAGAGGTAGAAGAATATTCTGTTTAAGAGCACACCGTTACTAGCAGCACTTTTCCTCTGCAATCCTGTTACTGTGTATTCAGGGAAGTAACATGAGAAATCCCCCGAGAGCTTTTGTACAAATATACAGTGGAGATCAACAAGAAATCCTCTGAGCGAACAAAACATTCTGTATGTGTTTTCTTACTGCTTCTGAACCAGCAGAACGTTGCGACCGATTAAAACATCAGCATAACATTCCGTTTCTTAGTGGAACTGGTTTTTATGCTTAGGAGGAATTAGAGCAACAACATTATAAGAACGGGGTTTTCCAACGTAGGTTGAAATTATATAACCTCTGAAGTCATTTTTTTTTCTTCCTCTACAGGGGAGAGCATGAGTTCCTGGGAGTATTAACTGACAGTGTCCGAGTTCCTTATCTGGGAATAAAAACCAGGGAGATGTAAACTTTGTGAAGATAAGCAATGGCAAAACTCACGCGTAATGTATCCAGCGAAGCTAACGATCCTCAGAGCAGAGAAAGTGAAGCCAATAAGTTATGCTAGACAGGCACTTACAGAGGTCTTCTGGGGTCATGTTTACTAATCTCTCCCTCGCTCTCTGTCAGGGTGTTATGAAGGAGCACAAAGCATGCAAACTACGAGGTAGATGAACAGTGAATTATTCACAACAATACCTTTGCACTTTATATAAAAACAGCGAACGTTCAAATCAAGAGCATATTTAACCAAAGGGTGAGTTTTAATAACGCAAATCCTCAGTATGCCAAGACGACGACGGGGATGTGCCTTGCGAGAGTGGTTTGCCCATTTCGCAACAAATGGATTTAATAACAGGCCCCTGTTTTCTCCAGCTCCTTGACTTGGTACAGCCCTTTGGCTTAAATTCCAGATGACCCTTCTTTTTTTTTTTCCTTTTTTTTTTTCTCTACCATACACAGAAGGTACAAAATCTTTTGTTCCTATTTGCAGGGGAAAAACAATTCTGTCCAAAGAATATTCACCTTTCGTGTTCATCTTTAAGCTTCATAAGGTCAACATAAAATAGGGAAACAGAGCATTAAATTCCTAAAATCAATAGCATGTACATAAATTGACATTCATTACTTTACAGCGATTTCCAGTTTCTCCTTGATTGATTAAAGCTAGGGGTTGAAAATAAGTGCTTTTCCCCTGCCTGGAGAAATTCCCAATTGTCCATGCTGTGAACCTTCCATTATGAGACATGAGACAGCGGTAGCACTACATGGTTCATTTCACACCGCCACAAAATAGACTTGTCATTCCACAATCGAAAGTAAGGAACCTGATGGAAGAGCAATGTGTCAAAAACTTGTCAAAAGAGGCCTGCGCTTAATGACAGCCGAGAACAAGGAAAACATATCTCGAGGTTTACACTGGCTACTTTTCACATGCAGAGAGTAAACCAGAAAAATGATCCCGTTCATTTGTTCTATGTTTGAATGTGATACTGAATGGCAATTCTTATTTTTTCAACCTAATTAATTTTGATTCCGTGTTAATTTAGGAAAGATAACTATTTACGATACAAATAAATTAGTTAATTTATAAAAGCAGAGGAGCAAAAACATTTGAATAAGAGCTGCCTAAATTAATGCTAAGAAAAAAAAGATATTTTCTCTGCACTAAAAATGCTGGAAAGCTAATGCTGCATAAAATGTCCTGTTATTAAGGGTACTCTATACTAACATGATAAGTATAACAAATTGATCTTTTGTATGAATTATGTTAGACCCTGAGAAATGATAATGTCATATTCTGCGGCACAGTGGAGCTGAACCAATTAGATGAGTAGATAATTTGGCCCTTCACACTAGTAACACATCGTTAGTAGGAATATCTTCAAAGAAAACATGTATTTGGGGAATACTTTGCAACTAGGTGATGCTTTTAAATTGTTTATACAGTGGAGACGGGGATCTAATTTCTTAAACCTCGAACACTAGCAAGGCAATTCCATAAGGTGTGGATTATAATCATATTGAGATGACAATATTGCTGGTTTTATTAATAGTTACAGCACCACATGCACATGCTTATGGTGCATATGTCTGGAATATTTTCGTGGATGGGCTGATTAATGATGGGCAAAGCTTCAAAGACTCACAAGGATTCATTAGGATTCAAAAGTTTGGCTGCTTACATCTGAAGCTCTTCGGCTAAAAAGTCAGGCTAGAAATACCACTGAAAAAGACAATCCTAGATTTTCAGCACCTCTTGGTCTAGCATAGGCTGCAAATCGTGGAAAAGCTTTCCTTCCTCACAGTGCATTTTTGCATTTATTCTGCTGCCTGAGCACATGGAAAACTTTTCAAAAATTCATCTCAGACCCTTAAGTTCATTTCTTCAAAACAAAGCTTATACCAAATCATATGCATGCCAAATCACTTGACCCTGTAGGAACCTGCACAGAGAGCATGTCAGGCTGCCTGGAGAGATCTACCAGCTTCACAACTGACAGATGAGTTTTGTGTAGCTGTGAGCTAGGGAGGTGCCCACCTGCCTCCCATCTGGTGACAAACTTCTGAGTGTTCCCAATTTCCCCAAATTCAGGAGCTGTAATCCCTTCTAAGAAGAAACTCATCAAAGTAACTCACATGCAATCTGCCCAATTCCGTTTTCATTTCTTGACCCCCAAAGACTCAAAGGAAGACATCCACTGGGCCGTACGTCATTACACACATTTCCAGGGCAGCCCACTGCCAGACACAGCAGAAATCCCCAGGGACGGGCAGATCTCTCAGTCCCACGAGGTTTATTTTGTCCATGTATTACATGATCCTCCAGTAGCATGGATGAGTAGAGTAGGTGAAGGACTTCTCAGGGGTCCCTTCTCTCCTAGGGGTACTGGTATATTTGCTTGCCAGAACAGTCCTGCTATTCATTTGTCTCCCACAGAGTACAAGTCAGGGAGTCAGGTTTCCACTGGCCATTTGCAGTACGTGAACTTTGTGACACTTTTCCAGAGCTCAGGAAGTAAAGGGTGGAAATAAATTTTCTTCCTAGCAATCTAGTTACTGGGGGTGTGTGTGTGTGTGTGTTCATGGAACCCTTCAGGAGAGTTTCCTTCATTCATGGGAAAGCAGAGAGTTTGTGTGGATGGGACAACTCATCACCAGCTCTGAAACTGGCCTGCTCCAAACTTTGTTCAATACTGCAAGCATAAGGGTTACCTGTACACAGCAGTACTTGAGGAGCAAATAATAAATATAGTCAATGTTAAGGTAGCAAGTAACCTGAAACTCCTTTCTTATGTTGTTTTCTAAAGAATAATTATAAATTCAAGGTGAACTGCATCCAAAACCTGAGGCCAAAAGAGGTCTTGGACTAAGAGAAGCAAGTGCACCATGCTTTCTTGAACTCTCTCCTACCTCTCTCTCCGGGAAAGATTTCTCCACCTCCCATCTGTGCTAGGTTAATATTAGCCTTCAACATGCAGATCCCCTGCAAATATACCATGAGATGGTTCCTGTTACTGAGCACCGTGGGATTCAGTGGGAAAACCCAAGCGCACTGTTTTTGAAATAAAAATACACACACACACAAAGAAAAAAAAGGAAGATGGAACACAGAGAAATTAGGAAAGCAGCTGGTTAATCCTGGACCTCCTCTGCAAACAAAAATTCACAGAAATGAGAAGGCTCGCAAGAAAATTTGAACTTGGAGACAAAACTAGAGCTTCATTTCAATAATACCACCTTGACTCAAAGGTGGAAGGTGGCTCCATCCCCTAGTCAATAGTGAAGAAACTGCGGCTGCAGGGAGCTGAGAGAGCCTGCGTGATGTTTTCTCTCAGTCTCACCCTCCCCAGAGCATTTACTCCGTCCCTGTTCCCAGAGCCATCTCTTTCTTTTTTTTCCTCCTGCTACAGAGACTGCATATTTGGTGGAAAAAAAAAAAAAAAAAAAAAATCCTTCCATATTTAAAGGCGAATTTGCTAATTGAATAAACTGATTATTTTAGGGGCATTTACAAATCCATTCAAAAACCGTTCACCCCATTGTGGAAAAAAAAAAATAATTCCTCTTGGTGTCGGGAGTTGTCCTTCGGGATCTACCACTATAAGCCTCTCAGCACTGCGCTGCCAGTGTCTTTGTTCTTGACCTGACCTAAAAAAGCGCTCTCTTTATGAGTCACAGAGGATTTATTTTCTGCCTTAGCTTAGCCCCAGCTTCTTTTAGGCAGAAAATGACAGCTTTGCTCAGTTGTGTCAAATGACCTGCACTTTTTATGATGTGGGTGATTGTCCACCAGGATCTATGCTGAAGCCACCAGCGTAATTGAATTTAGGAGTACAACTGCCTGGAAATATTTGCAACAAACACCGCTCTTGTGGGTGGCAGTAGGTTTTGGAGTTCCCTCCTGTTTGAAACCTAAAAATGCTATTTACCGGAATATTTTACAAGATACTCCGTTGTTGTGCAATGAAATACTTACATTGTGAATCAGATCCTTAGCTCATGTAAGTCGCATAAGTCCCTATGAAATACATGGGTTTATCTTAATTTAAACCCATTCAGGGTTTGGTTGCTTGAAAACTCTCTCCTTTCCCTAGTTTTACATGTTAATTTGTCCCCTGAATCAGCTTGGAACAAAACCCTACAGTCTATACACTCGGTTCTGTAACTTTTGGAAGAGCTTTCTGTACATCTGCAGGGAAACATTTTATGATGTTATCATTAAAGCTTATCACTATGTGCTTTATGGCTTATAGAAGACCGTGAAAATACATTTCAGCGGGGTGTTTATTTGGATGTTTAAAATCTTGTCCCGAGAGGAGGCATAAACACTATCTACTACAAATGCACATCAGTTACTTAAGAACTGCCTCTCCTAGATTAGCGAAGGGGACTCCTCCTTTAAGAGGATTCCTCTGTGCAGCCTGAGTCCAGGTTATAGCCCTGGCTTAAGAGACAGGGCCTTGCTCAGAGACACCTTTCCAAACCTTCCAGCAGCACGGCAGGTGTGACATTGAATGTCCACAGCCAGAAAGGGACCGGACACAGCAAGGGCAACGAGACCGGCATCTCTTCGCACCTCATGCAGTTGTTTCAGTGTGCAGCGTGCTCGGGGCATCCAAAAAATCTTTACGGTTGCCCTAATAAGATGCTGTAATTTTCCTAGGACTCCTTATGCGAAGCAGGAATACAGCTCAAATTCTTTCGCGGGATCAAGATTGACCGACAATCACTTGGCCAGGACTTTTCAGCTCATGAAAGCGTCGCTGGTCTGCGGCAGTTCACACAGCTTGAGGAACTGGGCCTGTGGTTTTCAGGCTTTCTGAAGGTGGCACTTGCCCTTCCTTTGATTTCCTGGGTATTTTTGTTTCTATTCTCACTTAATTCTTGCCCTGAAATTTCTAATTTCCAGCTCTTTTTAATCACATCATAACTTCATTATCTGAGTGGTATTAGCAACTCTCAAAAAATGCAACCCTACTCTCACAGTGTTGTAGTAGATTATTTATTTTTTTTTCCCTTTAATATTCTGATCAGATTCAAGAGCTTCTAGTGACAGAGAAAAGCCTGAAAATAAGACAAAAACATCTCATAATAATCAAAAGCTAAAACAATAGAAAATGGAAGTATATTATTTGTAAATCCTTGTGATTTCCAAGGCAGCTTTGAATAAGGAGGCTGAGCAATTGATTTTGTAGATCTGGCTAGTTGTTTATTTCCCCCCCCCCCCAACTAGCAGAGATTAGACTCCTATCAAGGTTTTACAGAGCTGTGTTCTGTACACTAGGTAAATAGTACAGTGCTAATACTTCTTTCCTCTTTTCCAACCCTCCCGTTGGTTTTACATCCTCACATGTAAAAAAATGTAAATGTTAAATGCTACCTATTTATATATGGAGGCCATTTACTCTACCATTCAGGGTAAAAGCACACCATTACCATCAGAAATATTAAATTACTTCCCAATTCATACTATGTGGGAGTTAAGTTTTACCCAGTAAATGGATTTCTTCTCAACTGCCGATGCTACTTTCCAAAAAAAGTGCCTGTAAGAAGTGGAGGACTGGACTGTGGAACTTGCAGTGCAGCGAGAGGCTTGAAGCTTCCGTCTTCCAGATGCACAGGGGCTACATCAACCAAATCTCCATTAAAAGGTGAAAAGATTGTATTTAGCATGATGGGACTCGCAGCATGCACACATTTTCCACCCACGTTGCTAGCTAACAGCACAATTGTAGCCCATCTTCCCTGTCCTTCAGAATACCTGACAGCAGGATGCGTGCTGCTGGGCAGGGGTGGAGGTAGCACATGGAGCCTCCGCTGCATCCAACGCATCCTGCCAGCCCTAACGAGCTCCATTCCCTGCTAGGGAGATGAGCACGGTTGGGCTGTTGCCCTTGGGTGTGCTCTGGAGCTTTGCCTAAATCCACACTTTAGCATAGGCTTGTGCATAAACAACACCGATAATGAACAAGCTGGGACTTGAGAATAGGTTCAGATCTACATTGAAGCGCTGCCGTCAACTGCTGAATACTCAGCTCGAGAATTCCTTGTGATCTCTGGCAGCAAGGGGTGTGCACAAGGGACCTCTGACTCAAAAGATACCAGAACCCACAGCCTCACTGAAGTCAACAGAAGCTTTGGACTTGAAGTTGTTTCCATTCTGTAAGTACAGGAGTTTTTTAGATATGCAAACCAGAGAAGCCCACAGACTGTCCATAAACATGTATGAGAAAGTTATAGTCCTACTCTACCCACACCTTGATAAACTCTGGGTGTCTGCAGGGGTAGGGAGTCCCACTGGATGCTATTTGTTTCCAAGGGCAGTTTCATACACTTCTCGGACTTAAGAAGCCTGTATGGCCAGATGTAACAGCAGAGGTTGCTCTTTGTGGGTGATGTTTGCTGAACGGGGTGCTGAACTGCTGTCTGCCTCCTTTGTTGTACCCATACACCCCTTACGAGCACTTGCAGGGTGGGATGTCATCTAGTCTTTGCACATTTTAATAAGAAACACATAAAATCTTGTTGTTCGTTGGATACCGTTGCTTACTACGACGTACACCAAAACTCTACAAAGTGAGCTGCTTGATTGATTTAGTGTCCTTCCAAAAAAGTTCATGAACACCGGTGAATACTTCCCTGTGGACTTGAGCATTAGGAAACCAGTGTCTGAAAACTTGAGCGTAAAGTAACTCTCCCTTAACTAACACCATCAGAAACAATTTCCAACGAGAGCTTCTAGGAAACATCCCAGTCACTGTGCAAGGATTCATTTTTATCTCTCTATTATACCACTGACGTGCCAAACAGGAGCAGAATTGTCTGCACTGATAGCATAACATGTTCTACCCTTCTTAGGCCAGCCGTGTGCTTTATTTTTCTTTTGTGCTCCCTAGGCAGATAAAGGGCATGATATTAAACTATTCTGCCATCTCGTCATACTTTGTTTGTTACTATTTAAAATGCAGCAGATGTAGTTTCAAAGTGATACGAGAACGGGGGTCTAGTAGCTAAGCACAAAGCACATACCTTACTGAAGGATATTTGTTTAGGAGAAAACACTTTGCACGTTCGTGTGTTACACAGAAGATGCTTTAATTAGGTTATTGTATTTGCCTGTCTTGTTGTACTAGCTTTGTACTGGAAATAGTCTTATTAAAGAGAAAGACTGTCTTTTCTGTGACCAAGGTTTTTGATATTTAGAGAAAGATAAAGCAAAAAGAACAAACTGCCTGAGCATTTCTTTGACATTCTGACACGCCGTTTCCTAAGCTGATGCTCTTGAGGTGAAAGCTAAGAAAAGCACAGAAAGAAATGCTTTGCCTTTTCTACTCCCTAGCCAGTAATAAGCCCTTTCATAATCAGCAATAGTCAAAGATATTCCACTCCATCAAAACCAAACACAAGTCATCCCCTGTGGAGCCAACAAGAATTTTCAATTTTCCACCCTTTTAATACAGGTGCTTTTTAGGAGTGACTTAGAAGAAGACTACTTAGTGCTCAGCCATCTGGTCATATCCAAACCCCCAGATACTTTGTCTCAAAGGCTATAAAATAATAGTTTTAAGGCAAAAAAAAAAAAATAAAATAAATAAAAACATTAGATGCAGCATTCTTTATTGTGAACTGTACTGTGACATGCTGCTCTCTCACTAATCCAGGGACATCCCCTCCTGAATTCTAAAGTGAGTTTCATCCAAGTCCTTCATTTTCCAGGACGGTGGCCACCAAGGGACTGAAGCAGAAAAAATGTGACGATCTTCAAGGCACCATTAGCAGCTCCATTTTCTGCTCACACACATGCACATACCACCACAGGAAGAGTGATTTTTACTAGAAAAGTCATTTTTTCTTATGCTCAAAATGAAGCCTCTTGCAAAAAGTGGTTGTAGTTGTTCCACCTTGGATTAATGTTCCACCTCCTCCAATATGTCTCTGCATTCACCGTTCTTATCTGTCCCCAGTTAATTCTATTTTCACAGTTTCTCCTCATTTTCTCTTTTACCATCTTTCTCATTTTTAAAACATCTTTTAGTATTGATTTTCAACCCTAATTACAACAACAACTGTGCATTTTATTTTCTCTCACACAGCAGGTGAAATTTCATCACTGACTATAATGAACTTGCACTGATGACAAACACAATGGACTACAACTGACAGCAGATCATTTATCAGCTTCTACAATCAACCTATTTGAAATAAATATAAATGCGTGAGAGCGAGACAAGCAAAAAGTTCATATAGCAGGTTACAATAACTTCCATTCTGAGTTTCACCAATCTTTCTGGTTTTTATTTTCTCTTCTAAGAGAAAACACTACGATACCTCTAATGCTTCTGACCAGTCACTTAGGATTTGAAAGCAAGCACCTGACAGCATGTATTTTCTCATGCTTCTAGTCTTGTCATCTCTCAGTTGTGGAGTTGGGCTAACTTCTGCTTTGAGCTGACCTTTCTAATGGGCATTTCTTCCACAGGTTTGTTGTCATTTTATGGTTCGTTTTTGTTTGTGGGTTGTTTTTTTTGTGTTTGGTGGGGGTTTTGTCAGTACAGAAAAGGTAACAAGAATGGCTCCAATGCTGCTTAAAGGTATAGAATAATCTTCTTACACAGAGATAAATAGGATTTTTCATACTGCAAAAGTGGTAACAAAGAGTGGATGAGCTGGAGGGCTATGAAACAGAGAAACTGCCTATGAATAATTTTTTTCCTCACATCCAAATAATGTGATAGCATGCGTGTTAGGAAGGAAGCTGAAAACAAAGAAGAAAGAGAAGTATTTTTTCACCCAGTACACAAATTGTGGAGACTCACTATCACAGGTTCAAAGACAAAGTCCCAGAGTAACTCCAGTGGCTGCTCTGACGACGATGGTTCAAATACTCCCTCTACACAAGAAAACTCCAAACTGTAGGTCTATTTGCCCTCAGTTCGTACCCTGTTTCCTTAATTACCAGATACTAACTGCTACTGTAGGAAGAATATGAGCTTAAATGGACCTTTAGTTTGACTAGTTAGGTCTCTTCTTGCATAAACAATAACACTGCAATGTAAACCTTTTTATTTGACATTTTTTACTGGGCAGCAGAGGGAAGATGTTTTCCCACATTCTGCACTGGCCTGACATGATCCAGATCCACCCCCACTGCTGTACCTAGAGTCACTTGCACATGAATCTGCCTTGTGAATCATGCCTAAAAAGCATACACTACTTGCTATGCACTGAAGCGTACAGATAGAGAGAAAATGTGTTTTAGGGTTGTTGGATTTTTTTTCCATGCCTTTTTTTTTTTTTTTTCCCTCCTGTTTTTTTCCCCAAGTCTATGAGTGAATGCCTCAGTGGTTTGCAGAGATCAGGCACACAGGAAAAGTGTTTTCTCTCTTAATGGTTTGATGTCTCTAGAATATAACTTTCTCATATTTTTCCTACCTACTTGCACAGCTCAATACATTCAGCCATATTGTAGACATAGCAATGAAAAGAAAGGACTTATTGAAAAGATCTTTTTAATTTAAAACCGACAGAACTGTCATATAAACATCCGATCCCAAAGTCAATAGCATGGATCTATTTGCCTTGGCCGGTGAAACCAAACTTCAGATAACAAAAAATGCCTTAATTCCCTTTACTGAAAACATTTACGACGAGATCTCATGTACACCACGGTAATAAATGTAATGTAATGACAAATTACCCTACTGGCCCCGTTACACTAACCTACATATGGCATCGAATGTCTCTGCCCAGGTGCAGAGATGTATCTGCTCTTTCCAGTACCATTCGGGTTGTTTCAAATTGTGATGAAGTTCAGCCTCATCTCAGCAGCCGTCTGATGAAACTGCACACTATATGAAACCTTTTTCTAGAGAGCCCGGTGCGTGAGCAAATTAAGTTTAATCACGCTTAAGATACAAGACTTACTCTTTGAGCTGTCTTGTTTTCCTGCAGAAGCACCTTTAAAGTCTAACACTTGTTCCTCTGGACTCCCCATTTAAAAAGCACCGAGGAGTACGTACCATCATTTACAAACACAAGAGACATGCAGGAAAGACTCTGAAAAGCTGTAAAAGACTACGTGTTGTCTCAGACTGGCTTAGCAGAAATAAATCCTATTAGCTTAATATGTATACACATATGCACAGAAAAGAGCAGCTCGTCTTCCCCAACCATCCATTTTCCAGGTGCTGCGCGAGAGAGCGTGCTTGTTTAAGAAGAAGATGGGTTACGCGGTACCCTGATTTTACGATCTCCATTTATCCTGTGTTTCACACTGCACACTTGTAGACACACGCTTCAATTAGTGTGAAACAAATGGCATCATTCCAGATCCACTAAACCTCGGAGACCTGTACTGTCATGCATACGCAGCAGGCATTTACTACTACGTAGGAAGCTGTAGCTCTTCACCTCCTCCTCTTTTTTCAAAAGATGCCACTTCTGAATAAACGCAATAAATAACCCCCAGGTGGTATTACAGCAGATACTTAGAAATCGCAGCTAAAATAGGCCCTCGTTTATTAGTAGGCAACCTTAGTGAGGTGAGCAGTTTTAAGTGCAGGCAAGAGTCGGTCTCGCAAACCGTGACCCAAGTGAAGAGCGTGCAAAGCTGCCCGCTGCTACTGTCTGTGGTGGAAAGAGACTCCCTCTTTACACGGGTTTATGTGGCAAGGGGAAGAGAAACTTTCCAAGCTGATCAATACCAAGCAACATCTAAAACAATCACGCACCACAGAAATGCTCTGCAGTTCCTCGGGAAGCTCTTCAGCAGCAGCGCAACCTGCACAGGCCTCCCCCTGCCAGACTTCACTCCAACCTGTGTTTTTATCACCTTGTTTGATTGGTTTTGTTGTTTTTAATTTTTTAATGTGCTTATTCCACTTCTAACCAGGAGAGCAAAATCTTCCTGTGGTGCAGCACCCCTGTGCCTACAAACATGCTCGTAACACATATGACAATGACCTGCATAGCAAGACACAGCCTCTTCTGTGTCTGGCAAGTGAGGCCAAGTACCACTGCCTCAGAGGGGCAGGGGGGGCAGTTCTGTACCCGTCTCTGCCTAGGCTGATGTTAAGAATTGCTCTGAAAAAGTAATTAATCCATTTTTTTTTTTGTTGAGGGCATACTAGAGACTTCCCCGTACAGGCAGCAGCCCCATTACAGTAACTGTGCCCACAGAGCATCCTGTTCACTTTGCCCTCAGAAAGAGAATAAAGACAGAGAGAAAATTTTCTCCAGTTGTGCTGAAATCACTCCTAGGCTGCAGCACTTCTGAAAAGAGCCGTTACACGGAGCTTAATGGTTGATATTTTGAAGCTGCATCATCCTAAATAATAGCTGCAAGGAGCAAATGTGAGCCCCCCAGAAGCCTCAAGCCACAGAAGATGATGTAGAGCAAACCCCTTCTTTGTCCCGTAGCTGGCTCTGGAAGGGGAGGCCTGGCTGCTGCTGGGCATGGCTGCAGAACAACACCCTGCAGGAAGAGCTCGCTGCTGTCCATGTAGGGTACTTTGCCTAAGCTGATTGGGGAACCCAGCTCTCTATAAAAGAAATACTGAGGAATTGTTAAGCTTTCAAGCAGTTTATTTAGAGCTTACTACGACGCTGACACTTGCCTCCGTAACAATGTTGCATGTGTTTAAATATTAAAATTTCCTTGGTAAGATGGAGTAAGGAAAAAAAAAAAAAGGAATGCCAAATAAAGTGATCTCTAAGAGATGAACACTGAATAAATCCATTGTGTTTTCAATGGAGTGGTAGTTCTACAATTAAAACATTTGATTTTCATAAAGCTATTGCAGTGTGTCAGAGGAGCAGAGGAAGAAAAAGTTTGGGGGTGGGAAGTCAGAGAAGGAGGCATGATACTTCCCCCTGCAGAAGTCTAACATTCATTTAACAATTGATTCATTGAACAGAAGCATCTTGCCACAGCAGCCACCCACTTAATGATGACAAAGCACAGACACCTCAGTCATGATGGCACAGTACAGTCAGGAATGGCATCTCAGATTAGGTATGGGTGGTTAATGTTACTACCCTGACACCCACACTCTGAGCTTCGCCCACTCTCTTACCATGTGAAAAAAAAGTCACTTCAAACCTCAGGGCAAGGAGTGTGCTAAAATCATATGTATTCAAACAGGAGATTTATGTTCACTTATGGATTGTTAGGCAAATGCTTCCTGACACACTGCAAAGTGGGTTACGCAAAAAGAAGACACTGAAAATTTCATATAAAATAAGTAAATCGGGACTTTATCGTAAATATATTATTTCATTCTTTAAAAACATCCTCAAATTCAACACAATGACTGATATTATTCCAAGGAATTCAAGTAATCTTGAGGAAATTGTTCAGCTTTCCTGTTGCTCGTGGAGGATGCAAGAGGTTAGGTTTATTTAGGACAGAGATGGACTTGTCAAGTCATGGCACAGGGAAATGTTAATGCGTTAACTCTAACGTGTTGTCATATTACTGAATGTCTCTCCCCAGCCCCCTCCCCCAAGTATGTAAATTGGCAACAAATGATTGGCATTCACAAATGTGCCTCCGAGCAGGTTAGGGATAATTAGTAAAGCATGTAGACACCCTGTCCTAAGAGCCAATTGTGACAAATCCACAAAATAATGAAACTCTATTAATAGCTAATAATGTATGTCAGGAAGAGGCTGGTCTTTGGGCTCTTCCCCTTTAAGAGTATGTGTTATCCTCTTGTGTTTCAGCTGGTCAAGCTGAATGCCTTCCTCCCCTTGTGCTGGCCTGCTTTGAATCTCAGCCAAGATGAAGTAATTGAAAACTACCAGCTTGAATACTTCAGAAGTCTATCATGGAACAAGATTCAACAAGCCTCTTCTCAATTTGTAAATATGCTGGAATATAAGTAGTAAAAAGGCTCCGATGTCAAACAAGTTTAAGCATTAGCCGTGTTGTTTTATGGGTTCTACAGCAGTGCTTAATACTTGATATATTAAGCCCTATTAACACTGTGAAGTTACTTCATCTCTGTGTTCCTCACACTGATTTTTAAGGAGCAAGTGGTATTTTTTTTTTTTTTTTAACCATTCAAAGCATTCACTTTCTGCAGTGGTGTATATATAGAGACAGGTTTTATGACATATTTAGAGGCCTAGGTTCACAAAACATTGTATTTCTAAACACTGCCTTCCTATTCTGCGCTACAACTGGACAACAAAATATCAAAATCATTTTAGAAAAAACTTGTGTTTTCTATATTTTGTTTTTAACATAGTAAATTACCTATGTTGGGTATACACACAGTCATTAACCACGACCCGCTTCTGGGGTTTTGGAACATATCAAAATACCAAAGTAAAATGTCAAACACAAACCTTAGCCATGCGGAGAGAGACCAAGAGTAATAGTGAAAATTCAGATACCATTATAATTTAACAATGAATGTTCTTAAATCCTCCTGGTTCTTTGCGATGCACTTCCTCTTGATGTCCAAACATTACTGACAGGCCATGTGCTGTTAATGGGACTGAAAAAAATTACCTGCTCCAAAATTCATCACTGTTCATAGTTTGGCCTCTTTATTGTCTTCATAAGTAATCTTCTTACTAGTGGAAAAGTTGAAACAGTTACCTTTACACACAGCAGGTTGGAATCAGATGTCTTATCAATTTGAGCCGTAACATCTAACCCCAAACTTCCAGGATGTATTGATCCAGATTAAAGGGTAGCAGTTTATGTCCCTCCCTAAGTATTTAAAAGTACAGCTGGAAGAGTATTTGTAATACTTGCTTCCTTGTGGCTTACACGGCAATCATGTTTTTCTATTTGATCTCCTTGAAAAGGCCTATTTTAAAAGAGAATTCAGGTGAATTACTGTAGTCAGTGGAAGAGCAGTGCAGAGGGCGGCCGTAAGGAACAACTTTTAAATTAACAGATTTTACCATGATAGGGTCCCTCTCAGAAGCTTTCACCCCCTCCGTTTAAAAAGAATAAGAAGCCTATAAAACCTAGGCACATGTTTCCGAGTATGGCCCCTACATTTTTCAGACAAGGTTAGTGAATCCCCATCCTTTATTTGCCTTTCTTTGTTGTCTCTTCAGAGACACATCACTGCAAGTCATCGAACCCTATGGAACCATCAGAGGTAAAGAGCAGCGGAGGGTTTGAAAAGTGCCAGAGCATTAATTAGCTCAGAATTCCTGAATCTCCACTGATCTAATCAAAGTTACTCAATCACAGGGTGATGTGGAAAGCCTAATAGTGGCTTTATAGTTAAAGCACAGAAGTGGGAGGCACGAAGTGCAGATTCTATTCTTACTGCCAGCACCTGTGTGCAACCTTCAACAAACCATCAGTTTTCATTGCTCATTTTCTCTGTATGTAAAATGGAAATAATTGTGCTCATAGGACTATTCTTAAGCTAACTTCACCTCCATCTGAGAAGCACTTGGGGATCTTCGGGTTAGAAAAACCACTGAACTGTAAAATATAATTTAAAGTATGTATTTTACTGGATGTGCTTAAAATAAGTATTCCCTGTACCAGTGTAAAGTAGAATTTTGAGTGTGGGATACCAAGTCTAGATAATTTAACTGTTACCTTGAAGTGTAAAACTGTTGTTTGTAAAGGATTTTTCAATTCAGCAGATGACCGTAAAGCAGCACTTCAAACAGCTTTGCCTAGAATATCTATTATTAGTAAACAACTATACTCTGCAGGATTATTTTGCAACATTTTGCATTAGGTATACTTGAAGTAGGCTTTTGAAAATAGAGCTTCAAACACATTAAAAGATAGCTGCGTGTACACGGATATATTTTTACATTTGCTACAAACCTGCATTTCTGTTTTGAGAGAAACAAAAAGTAATTTCAGCAATGGCATTCAATATCTGACTCACTTTTATCCTCAGCAAAGGTGACACATTACAGAAGAACAAAGCACGGAGCCGGTCTGGCTTTGGCTATTTCCTGTTTAGTCAGAAATAGCTGCTGGAGCTGTGTTTATCCCCTAGCATCACCTCAGCAAACAGCAGTCCTCCCTAAAGACATCTGCCCATTTGGTCCTGGATGTAAACTCTGGAAAGTTTTGGTCTGCTTGACTCTTAACAGCTTCAGGATGTAAGAAGAAGTAGGAGAATGTATACTGTATTAGGATTGTTAATAGGACTGGATGACTGGCTTAAGATTTTTCTTTTCAAACAGATGCACAAATTTGTCGACTGAAATAACTTTGCTCAGCCCTCAGTATTGTATTCAGGACAACTTTTGTGCTCATCTCTGGGGTTTTTTTTCTAGGGCCTTTCTACCCACACAAATAGCAAACATTTAGTAAATATTTGTTGAAGGCTTCAAATCTAATCTACTTCTCATAGCATTATACAAGTCAAATTTAGACTGTTAGCTAAAATAAAAAGGTACAGTCTGTAGGTAATCTGCAGTTCGACTGAGTGAACTGGGGCTGAAAGCAGGTCAAAGTCATAAATAAATTCAGAGCCTCGGCCTAAGACTAAGCCTTAGTCATTAGCAAGAGCAGAATAACACTTTTCTTTCAAACCTGAAGAAGCCGTTTAACTTTACTGCTTTTTCTGGAATGTGATTGTCTGTTACTAATCTGTTACTAGTTACTGTTACTTTGCTCCAAAAGACTCATATTGCTGCCAAAAGCGCTAGTAGTAGACAGAGAACCAAAGCAACAGAAGTAAAGGTAAATATAAAAGTAAAGGTCAATATATTAAGTTAAAAGGCAACATTCTCCCCCCCCCCCCCCCCCCCCCCCCACCCACACCAACCCAGCACACAACTTCTCCGATACTTCTGTTACTCAACTTTCCTTATTTCTACTCTTATAACCTGTGACTTTTACTTACCT
>WTSP01020533.1:0-11939 GCA_025331215.1 Actenoides lindsayi
TGTCCTGTCTGCTCCTCCCTGCAGGTGCAGCCTTTCACTTTTCTGCACCCCCCAATGTGGTACACAAGATCCAGCAGCGGCCTTGGTCTGCACACCAATCCTTGGTAGTAACTCTAAACATGGGATGTTATCACTGCTAGAAGCAGACACTGTGAAAACAGGCTGCTAGCTTCAGAAAGTGTAGTTAGAAGAACTAAGCTGAAAAGTAAAATCACTGAACAGAATTAGTTGTGTTCTCACTCAAACCAGGACACTATATTATTGTGCTATTTTGTTTCTTACCTTTTTTTCTGTGTAATGCTAATTAGACAGAAAATCTGAACTAATTCTGTGATTAGATTGTTAAGATCATAATTACTCTAACAACAAAACCTTGACTTTCTATTTCAGATCTCTCATTTTTGCCTATGACTTTCAGCTTAAGAGAAGAAATGTTATCAGTTTCCTAGACACAAATTAATGGAAAAGTTCCAAGACAAATAGTGGGTTTTCTACCTCTTCAGTGTTTTCAGATCACAACAGTGTGCCTTTCCACAAGACATAGTTTCATCAAATGCAATGTAGAAATGAATTAAATATGAATTATTTGGTTCACTATAGAGGTGATTTCATAAAATGTAGCAATAATAAACAGGGTATCAGACTGTATGATCTACAGGTCTCATCTGACCTTACATTCTATGAATTTTATATGGAAATGGTAAGTGTTTCTGTCATGGGAACTTCTCCATCTCCTTCTTTTATGAATTGCTGTACTCTCTTGGGCTCCTGTAATGCAATCTGTTCAGCTTGAGTAACACCTGTGACTGATGGAGCTCCACTGACTATTCTGGGACTTGATAGCACCATAAGGCTTTGGGCTTTGGTTCATAGATTGTATTCTTATAAGAAGAATTTTATAGTACCATTAATAAATATACTAAAAAAAAATTAAAAAAAATTTAAAAAGTCAGATTGAAAAAAAAATTACTTTAAACTATTTTTATCCAGATTTCCCTGGTATACTTAGAGATAAATTCAGGTAAAGGGGAAGTATGTGTAAGCTCAGGTGGTAGTGAAATGTTTAATATCCATTGCATTCTCATCCTTTTATCATATTCGCTTCTTAGGTTATTGGTCTACTTTTTTTACTTTGCTTTGTTACAAGGTTAAAAATAGCATATACACAGTGATAAACAAGCTGGCACAAGTTATTGTTGGGGTTTAGTGGGTTATTTTTCCTTTAGAGAGATCTTTTCAGACTATTTGATGTTAAGAAAATAGATAGTATTTAGTAAGTTAAACCCTAATCACAATCAAGAGTGAATGATAGCCAAACTTAAAATTAAATCATGTCTGCAGAAGTATCCTGGTACCTTATTTTGCAAAAGATTGTATTTCTTCCCTGATAAAACCCTAGTATTAATTAATGATTGTTGAATGTGTATGTTATTAAGTTTTGTATTATTTGCAAATTCTTCTCAGCTAAAAAGAATATATTGTGTAATAAAAACTGAGACAGAAGGTTAATCTAAAAATTGTGCATATACTGTAAGTATGGTTTTCATGTGACTATAAAATTGCACATGGAATTCAGAGGTTTTCTGAAATTAGTATGATGGTAGTAGTTGACACATTCTCAGTCTAACAGAAGAGAGAAGAGCAAATCTGAGTTTAATACGTTCAGTCAGTTTAATTCATTCAGAGTTGCTGACAAAACTAATAAGGATAATATCCAAGCTAGTTGTGACAGAATTGAATTTAGTGTTTGTAGGAAAACTGTAAGTCATGTTTGTTGCCAGATGCAATGGGTTGCTTATTTTCCAGAGAATGTCACAAAAATTACTATTGAACTAGAGAATCCTCTGCTCAGTTACCTAGCTATTTTCTGCCCATACCTAATTCATTTAGTTATTTCTACATCAGCTGTGATGGATGTTCATCTTTAGTCTGTGTGGCCTCTGATTATTTCTAACAGTGGCAATTCTGTGACTTTGTGATAGAATCTAATTATTTTACTATCTATTTTGAAAGTCTTTTGGCTGTTTCATTCTGTTAAATTGAATCTGGTTTTTTCAGCTGTTTTTGGTTTTTTTTATTATTCATCTTAACTCTGGTTTGACATTCAAAGAAGCATAGGAAAATACTATATAACTAAAGATCAGCAAAGGGAAGAGAGAAAATTAAACATGTGTTTTCTTTTTTTCTCATGGTATATAAAGGAGGTTTGGAGAGCTGAAGTCACAGGTCAATTTAATAAAAATAAGAGAAGACATGAGATGAGAAAATGGAGGCAAAATATACCTGAAAACTCAGTGAATTGAAAGACAAGAGGTAGGATTACATATTAGAAATACTCACCAAATTTACTCTGAGTAAATGTGAATGGAGAGGTTGAAACTGTTAAAATCCATAGTTTGGTGTCCCTCTTTGATGAAACAGCATAATATATAAATCCTAAAAAACACTGTGAGAAAAGAACTCTCTTATCCAACTGAAAAATGTATTTGACTCATATTTCCAAGTAATTATTCCTGATTTAAGGATTGGAATGCACAACTATGTGAGAATATACATTAGTTAAGCTGCCTTGCATAGAAGTTCTTGTGTTTCTTAGAAATAGAGCTTTGTCAAGGTTCAGGGATGACTTCCTGTAAACAATAAAGACACTTGAATGTGTTGAGGGACAATTTTGAGACTCAGTGCTTCTGCAAAAACAAATATGTTAGGAGATTGAAGTGGAGAGGAGGCTAGTAACACACAGAGATATAGTGGGTTAACCTTGGCCAGCAGCCAGAAACCCACCTAGCTGCTCAATCACTCCCCCTCCTCAAAGAGGGCAGAGGGAGAAAACAAGATGGAAAAGCTTGTGGGTTGAGATAAAAGACAGGAAGATCACTTACCAGTTATTGTTACGGGCAAAAGAGACTCATCTTGGGGAAAATTAAATTTATCGCCAATTAAATAGACTTCGATAGTGAGACATAAAGAAAAAAACTTAAATAACGCTTCCCCTCAAACACATTTTTCCAGGCTCAACATTTCTCCTTCATTCATGATTTCTCTACTTGCTCTCTGCCAAGGGCAAATGGGATTGTGGTCAGTTCTCTCACATCTCTCTGATGCTTCTTCCTCTTCATGCTTTTTCCCTTGTGCGTGGGGTCCTCTCCATGGGCTTCAGTCCTTTAGAGCAAACCTGCTCTATCCTGGGTCCTTCCCACGGCTGCTGGGGATCCCTGCTGGGGCACCTGGATCCCCTCCTTCTCCTCTCCCTTGGGTGCTCACAGGGCTGTTTCTCATGTTTCCTCTCTCCCGTCAGCGCCAGGCAGCGTTTTTCCCTTCCTGATCCAGACTCCTCTCCGAGGCCGTGGGGCTCGGCCGTGCCCTGCGGTGGGTTGGGTGGATCCAGCTGGGACCGGCTGTGTCCGTCACAGGGCAGCCCTGGGCCCTCTGCACTGGGGCCACAGCTGCAGCACCCCCGACAGAGACCGGGAACCTGCACCCAGTGTACAGGGAGTCTGAGTTCAAGTTTAAGTTAAAACTTTTTTACTCTGTCCATAAGAAGAGGCTGCAGGTTTCTGTTGAGCTGACTGAAGAAGCTATAGAAAGTATCAAACCTCCTGGTACCAACTTGGCTTCTAGATCTCAAATGATGAGTTTACGTATTTAATTAAACATTGATAGAGGATAGGCTGGAATGAAACATATGAGCAGGTTAACTAAGTACAGACAGAAATTAGGAGGAATACCTTTGAGAGAAATGCTATCCTGATTGGTATTCTGACTCTAGAGACAACAAAGGAAGTCGCTTTGCAGCTACCGGAGACACGAGAAATGCATTATAGTGATAAAGGAGAAATAATAATGAAATATGATTGCTCTATGTTCACTACTTTTTACTGTTTTTATGAATATACAATAATTACTTTTGAAAATTGTCGTATCATAAACTGTCTTAAATTTTAAAGTTGATATTTGTTTTTACAGTGAAATTTTCATCTAAGTTCTCAAAATCTCATTTAAAAACATTTAAAAACTACTGTAAAGTAAGTAGCTAGAGACATAGCCACCTGTTTTGATAGTCAGAGGCTCCTTTATTGTGCAGATGCAAGAGTGACTTTGAAAGTAGCTGGCACTGGGGCTGGAATGAAGACAGAGAAATGTTTTTCCCCTGGTATTCATTGGCCATTACCTCCCTTTCATTTGAGGTCAAGTAGGGACTTTTCTGCTCAGTCAAAGTATCTGTAAAAAAGATCTACACTTTATGCAGCATGGCAGAAGAGCTGGCCAGAATACTGATGTAAATCTAGTGTACAGTATATTTCTAACGGTCATGAACAAAACCCCTCCTTAGTTACTTTTAAATATTCAGAATGCAAACCTTAAAGTCTTTAAATGTTACTAGAACACTGCAATCTATACTGAGAACTTTGTGAATAGAACTACAGAAAACAGATACTAGTGATGTACTGAAACAAAGGAATGGGAAAATCTGTAGCAGAAGAGAGTTATACTCAATATAAAAATATTTAGAAAATTATTAGTTACTCAGGAGAACACTGTTCCAAAACATCTAGATGATTGTAGAGGATGGGGTTTTTTTTTGTTTTGTTGGGTTGTTTGGGTTTGTGTTTGGTTTGGTTTTTTTCAGAAGTCTCTTATAATATTCTAGAATTACATGGCTTCCTTATAATAAACAGTTAATGCTTGTTGTGCTAATCAATGAAATTGTCAGAAATGCATTGCACCTGCATTTTGTATCAGTCTTTTTCCTTAGGGAATATACAGTTTCTGCTGTCTAAAGAGGGATACAGAACGTACCACATTTCTATTTTCATGATTGCTGGACGAAGTACCTCGTGATTCCCATCTCTTTTCCAACCATTTGAATCTGTGCAGTGCATTATGAGAATTACATAACCTATGGCATATCCCAGTGTCACATAAAAGATTACACTGGAACTCAAATAGTTTATCTCATCTACAGTCTTCCCTGATTTGGGCTCATCAATTTTGTAAGCAGATCTCAGTAGACATCTGTCAAAGATAGTTGAGATCAGGTAAATCAGCTGCTTGAGGTACATCTACAGTCAGTTGTGTGGATGATGGTGGCAGTTTAGATGAACAAATATTGATATGAAGCTAGTACTTCCATCAATGAATGTAGAAACACTGGTTTTTCATTAAAAAATATTGTGAGTTTTCATTATGTGAAACTCTTGATGCTTCAGGTTCTGCCCTGGTTCATAACTGAAGCAAACATGAGACCAGGAGGCATTCTCAGAGATGGTGATTCCCAATCCAAGCTGTACCGGCACAGCAGGTCTCCAAAACATAGACAGGATTTCCCTAACTCCTCTATTAGGATTCTCAAAGTGAATTAAGTAAACTTGATCTATATCAGAAAATAAATATGCATACCTAAATAACTATCTCCTTTGAGCCAGCTGTTGATCAGAATCAACCATGGAAGAGCCTGTTCTAAAACTTCTTTAACTGAAATTGAAAACATGAAAACTGAAATCCTGCAGCTGTGATTTTTCTTCTATTTATTGGGTTGAACATCAGCCCCAAAATACTAATAAGGATTGCAAAAGGAATTTTTCAATAGACTATGTACTACAGTAACAAGCATGTATACATCTTGCTGATAAAATCTTGTAACCAGTTGCATTACTTGGATCTATTTATTAGTTATTGCTTTGGAAGGCATTCTTCTAGAGAAGGTCATTAACAGCTGGCTCTATTAATGTGTGCATTAGTTTCTGTTAATGGTGTCAATGATGTATAGCCTCATGGTGTTTTTGATTCTTCTGACAAACTATATTTATAATTAAGGCCTCAGTTTCCATTACAATCTTACCAGAATAACGATCAGAATACAAGTCAATAGCAGTACAAGCAACATTAAAACCAAGGTTCTCACATTTAAACTGCTGAGAAACTAATTGATTTAGTCTAATATTTGATTCTGCAGCTACGAGATTGTGGCTCCAAGGATATTCAAATGCAATATTAAACTGACGTTCCTGAATATGACCAGCAAGGGGACTGGAATTGAAGGTTTTCAGGGCAATCTCAGTTTTCATTTCTTGGCCAAAGAATTACATCTGTACTAGTAAAGATGACTGCTAGGTTGTCTTGAGACCAAGCTCAGCCCTATCTTGCTCTGCCTAGATGCTGTAGCCTTTGTTGTCTACTAACCTAGACTTGCCACTTGTGGAACTCCTTTCTCATCTGGGAGTTTGCAGCCTTCTTTTTGTGACTTTTTCCCAACATTCAGAGGTTTTGTTTGGGTTTATATGAAGCTCGGGGATAAGGGACTCTGGCTAGTCATGTATTGTTCAGAAGGGTTGTGTAAGAAACTTGATATCACTGATAGTGCAAAGCATGCATGTTTTGCAGATCTAAAATTTTCACATTATAAATATACTGTCAAACAAGGACAAAACTCTCAGTCTTTAATAAATCTTTTATATCTTCAGCATCATAATATGAGAAAAACAACCCTATGCAAATGAAGCAAAACCATGCAAACTTTGTTGTCTTAGCTATTCACTGAAACCAAATTTATTTATGTGCAGAAACAGGTTCTGCTTAGGCAGAAGGAGCTCAGACACCTCTATCATTTTTTGTTTCCAAATTATATCTTAAAAGTAGTTATTCTGAATTTATGTTTATATGCAACTCTAAGATCAAAACCAGCACACAGTAGCCTTCCTGCATGCAGCATGGTCTGTTGCACTGTGTACCTATCAGACAAATTCCAACTGGACAGGGATTACTCATGTTAAATAGTCTATAAAAATGTCTGCAATGTAAGCCAGAGTTCTAGCATATTTAAAAGACAGCAGGAAAGTTTTATATACAGAGTGATAAAATAGATGTTTGCTGGAATATCTCTTATTATTTTATTCAGATGTAATTCTAGTCTACTTCTGCATAATATTCCCAATAGCACAGAGCTGATATTAAAGCCAATTCTTGAAATCTTATTTCTCCCACCTGAACTAATAACAAACAAGCCATTACTAAGACATTTTCAGTAGAGCAAAATTGCATGGAAGATAAAGATAACTTTCTAATATTTTCTTTTATATTACATTTAAGCTAAGATAACTGGAGTTTATTTTCTTTTTTATTCATCTGTGCCGTAACAGCAACTAATGGTATATGTCTATGTACATGTGTCTATGCTCTTCCTAAAAACTAACAAGCACATTTTCTAAAACTCTTCACTGGTCCATAATTCAGGGATGATTTCCTCTACTGCTGAAGTTACTGACTAAAACTTCAGATTCAGTGCTACACAGGAGCCTAAGTCCATGATCATGACAATCCAATTCAAAGACTCTCTAGCTTGCCCTGCATTGATACGCCATCGTTGTTGTACTGTGAGTGCATCAGCATCTTTGAGTTGACTGACACTGTAACACCAGTTCAGAAACTAGCACTGTACACATTTAATGTATTATGCTTTGAAGACTTTAGCTGTTGGTAGTTTTCTGTAAACTGTTGATATAGTCAGCAGTGATACTGTCTTACATTGTTAGAAAGAGCTGAGACGGCACATTTAAATCCAAAGATACAACTCAGTTTCAGCCTAGGACCATTCTTTTTATTGAATCACAGTTTTATGTTTCTTTCCATTCTTTTCTTTTCTTTTTCAAGTTTATGTGACTTGAATCCACCTCTTCCTTCTTGGTATTCTAGACTAGATGAAATTTGGAGGTACTGGTACAACTTCCCTATAAGAGAGTATCATTGGAAATCATATACCTGGGGATCGAATTAGAATAATTTGAGAAGTGTTAAAGCCAGCCAAGCTCAGCTCTTCTGAGTCACAGCAAGATTCATTTTCCAAGTTCTATTACTAAATGGGTATTAATGGTTCCCTATGCTGCTGAAGCTTGTTCACTTGACAGGTTTAATAGTCTGCTGGAAGCAGTTGGGTGTCATTCCAAGTCCCTGTCCATCAGATAAATATATTTGTCTGTGTATGTCCTTTTTCATAGACTGAATAATAATATAGAAATGTGAAGAAGGACTGTTGGATGTTGGGTCACCTAATACCTTTCTGTAAAGGGATATTTCATTCAAGTCTGGAAGACAATTTATCCTCAGCAATTATGTCCAGGTGTTATTTGGTATGTGTTCAAGATGATTCAGACTTACTCTTTTCATAAGTATTCACTGGAGTCTGAAGAGTTTGAAGCTCTATATTCTTGGCAACAGCAGCTGCATTTTTTTGTGGTTTTCAAATTTCTTTACTTATTTTCTCCTTCTGCTTGCTATCATCTCACATCACTTTTATTCAAAGTATTCTTAGATAAGCTATCAGCAGGTACCAGAGCCGTGTAGGAAACATGACCCGCTTATAAATTACATCTCATCCTGTGTAGATGTATTCTTTTGACACCACAGAGTACACAAAATAAGACCTTTCTATTTACCTCAGGGACCAGCAACCTCTGCTGAGAAAACAAGTGTAAAGAAATGAAAGGAATCAAATACTTTGTAGAAATGCCTCATGCCCAATTTGAAGGCAGAGAGTCTTTTATGCTGCAGGCATGACAAATCTCTGCCAATATCACAGCTCTGTAGCAATGTACATCTAAGCTCGAGTGATGGAGCACAGGCTAAATGGATTCTCTCCCTTCAAAATTACTAACCTAGATTCAAGGGAAAAGCCTAGCAGTTCCCAAGCAGGCAGGGGTGAGGACATGGGGTCTGTTTTGCAGGTTTAAGACTGTAAAGCAGGGAGGATCCCATTCAGAATATCCCCCTGGTATCTACTCGGGGCTGTGAGAACAAGGCCTAGGGCCAGCAGGGGGGCTGTGGGATGGTGCCAGGGTCTGGGTGGTGCCCAGCCCAGTGGGGCTCAGGGCTGGGCAGAGGCAGGCATGTGGTGGGATCCAGACCAAAGCCTGGGCTGGCAGCAGTCCCCAGAATGCCTCTCCCTGCCTGTCCATCTGCTCAAAGCCACCCTTTCAAGACCTCCTGAAGCCTGGGGACTTTTTGCTACAGGAAGTGCCTGTCCTGCCTGAGGGGAAGCACCTCCTGCTGCTGAGGTGTTGCCCTGACCTGAGATCAGGCATGTACTTATCAAGAGACCTTCTCCTAGGTGTGTCCTCACCCACCCCAGAGCTGGCAGTGTGGTGCTGGTTTGGTGCACCCCCATGGTGCTCCCAAGCTGAACTGCTATCAGAGAGGAGAAAGAAGGGCTGAAGCACAACCAAAACAGATCAGGAGTAACTGACCTTGGTCATTCCCAGCTGCAAAGCTTTCTGCCAAGATAGGTGACTGAACCCGAAACCTTTAAATTTTCCAAATAATGAGTTTGTAGTTGAACTATTTCATGTGTATTGTGGGACTGATGGTTTTCACATTGGCTAAATTTGTAGTATCAGCCACATTTTTTGGCATACATTTTCTTGAATAGTAATTCAGTTTGCTAGCAAGCCTTTTCTAAGCATGTGTTTTCCTTCATGAGTTGCTTATGTGTGTTCTGATACAGACTCCTGCCTCTTTTTTACATTCAAGGAATCAACAAAGAATTGGAAATATTCATCAGGCCACGTTTCCTTGACAAGCTTTTATTCCCTTCAGATGAGTGGCTCACTGTCCTGTATCCAAAAGAAGTCTCACTTCTCTGGCAAAAATTAACTCTTCAAATTCCCAATTAATGTATCTGGAATTTATACTGGAATCTACAATACCTGTCTATTTTGCAGTCATATGCAAGAGTTATTTAAGGAAAGGTTTTTTTCCTGTAAGTCATTATGATGCCTATGACATTGTTTTCTGCAAGCAACAATGTTAAAGGAAAGAGTATTCTGTCCAAATTAATTTATTTACTCAATGGAGATGACTTATAACGGCAGAGTATCTTTTATTAGACTTTTTTAAAAAAAAATCAGTTTCAAAGTGATGAATCTTTCACATCAATTACTACAGATTTGGAGAAAATATCATATATAATCTGGGTCAAATAATTTCTTTTTCCTCCTGCTCCAAATTGCTATGTTCATATACTGCTAAAACCTCTGTAAATTATTCCATATTCTCTAGACAGTGTAAGAATGATTGTTTTTTCAGACTTCTGTAAAACTAGTGTACTGTCTTTGACTTCAGTGGAATTATGATTGATTTATATAGGTTAACTTACACTGGAAACAGTTGTAAGTAATATGTAAGTTTTGTAATTATGGGGTCAATATTGAAACTTCTCTTCAGAAAAAGTTCCCTCAAAGTATTACTTTAAGGAACAGTGGAATTTGATGGGGTATACAAAATTGATTTCCCATGGTGTGTACATTACAAGGATTTATTGTAATTTTATAGTACTACTGACTCCAGTATATTGTCTTTTTTAATTTTTATTACAGACATTAAAATAAGTTGATTTTGTTTTGTTTTTCCAACAAGACCATCACTCTATCATAGCAATAATAAAATTTAGAACAGATTGTGATATTTCACATAATTATACGAATCTGGAGTGAGCCTTCTGAGATGATAGAATTGCCTGAGGTTAACAGAAATTTAAATGTTGGTTTGCTCTAAATTTATAGCAGTGAAGCTGAGACTACTCACTAATTTTAACAAAAATGGAATTTACTTTAGTCGGGGGTGTGATCCATTTCAGTGACTGATCTAGTTATTCATACAATTCCTATTACAAAACACCACATGTACCTAGTATGATTTTAAATTCCTTTTCTGGACTAAGACTACCAGTCATTAGAACTTTTTAGAAAATATTTGCATAAACTTCCTCTAGTTGTACACAAGGCTACTCTTTTCACAATGCAAGCTGATGAAAAGACATGGCACAAAGCTGAAGTAAATATACCTAGAATATATATAGGTTTGTGAGCATATTAACTCAAATGCAGTGAACACTGATCACATCCACATAACAATATGTCATGTCAAAGACTGGGCAGAACAGATAATTCATCTACTTGAAACATGTCAAATAGAAACTGGATCCAGGAAAGCTTAAATCTTTCACTATATGCATTGAGTATTTAAGAAGAACTTTATAGAGGACCATGGTAACTTTGATTTTTTGATTTTCAACACTATATATTTCACAATGTTAAACTGAGCTTTAGTAAACTGAAGGCATGTATTTAGCTTTTATTTCTATATATCAGTCTATCCATTTCAGTTAATTCAGACTTCGTTCACGCTGGAAAATAGTTTGCCCCCAAGAGTCTCAATTCAAACCATTTTCAGAATATACTTTCGAACTGAAAGCTGATCAGACAAATCAATAATCACTGGAAAGTTTTTGCTCATTATGATTTTGTTTTATCAGCCTGACTACTTCACAGAAACAAGCAATCCACTCTGAGCTACTTCGTGCAAAATGTTACATTTTTCAGGGTTCCCTACTATAATTTTTTTTTAATTTCTCCAACAAAATTAGTGTAGAAATATACTATAACTTAAAAAAAAACCCACAGTGAATAATAAGAAAAAAAAGCTTGGTTTTTTTTTTTTCATTTGTTTGGGTTTTTGTTTGTTGGGGTTATTTTTGTGGTTTTTTGTTTTGTTTTTTTTTTTTTAGTTTATCTAGCTGGTTACTACCGGAAGCCTGAATTGCTTCAGAAAGGTTTTTGCTGAATATTTCTGCACTGAATATTGTCTACATATCTTAATATCTTCATCATCTTCATCAATGATTTGGATGAGTGGACAGAGTGCACCGCTGGTAAATTTGCAGATGCCACCAAGGTAGGTGGAAGTGTCAATCTGCTTGAGGGTAGGGAAGCTCTGCAAAGGGATCTAGATAGGCTGGATCGCTGGGCCAAGGCTAATTTAATGAGTTCCAATAAGGCCAAATGCCGGGTCCTGCACTTGGGCCACAACAATCCCCAGCAGCACTACAGGCTTGGGGAGGAGTGGCTGGAGAGCTGCCAGGCAGAGAAGGACCTGGGGGTGTTGATTGA
>WTSP01020534.1:0-16183 GCA_025331215.1 Actenoides lindsayi
CCTGCGCTGTATTTTTCCCATACTCATTTATCTTTTTTTCCCCTCCGTCTCTCTCTTTCATTTTTTTTCTTTGTTGTTTTTTTTCTTTTTTCTTTTTTTCTTTTTTTTTTTTCCCCCTTTTCTTTTTAATTTTATTTTGCAAAGGCAACGTTCTGCCTTGGAATAATTATCAGTTGCAGACAGCGCTATAAATCCACTCATTTTCTGTTCTGGAAAGCATTTGCAAAGAACTATGGGGAGCAAGAATGGAAATAAAAGGCAGAAAGAAAGATGGCTGTAATTGTAATATCCTGAGATTTGCTGAGCCCCCAAGTCTGGCTATTGGGCAGGTCTCAGGCTCGCCGCCGGCTCTCTGCAGGAAACGTAAAATCTGATCAAGTTCAGAGACGCATTGAGAGCCCGCTTCAAGCAGCGCTTTATAACCGCGGTCCTTTCACATCGTTCCCCCCAATCAGCCCCGGGAAAGGCTTCACATTCTTTATTTTAGGGGTTGCAGGGAGGGAGAAAAAAAAAAAAGAAAAGAAAAGAAAAAGAAAAAAAAAAAGCCACCGATATAAAATCTCACTGAGAGGTAACACCGGTGCCTGTCAAACACTCAAATTTCCCAGGCCACGGCCGCCAAGAACAGTCCTAAAGTTGGAAGGTGAGTCCCTCGCTGCCGTTAGTGCACGATCGCAGCAGAACAACATGAGGCGGGAGCAGGGGGGGGGTTCTGCCCGGGGGGTCCAGCCCCGGGGTGGGGGGGGCCGAAGCAGTCTGCGCTGCGCGCCCGCGGCTGTCGCGCGGATTGGAGGAGGACTCGGCGGGATTGTAGCCCCCTCCGCGGCGCGGACGGGAGCTGGAGCGCGGGGGAGACGGAGCAGGGCCGGGGACAGCCGGGCAACGACTTGCGGCCTCTGGGACCGCGCTGCCCCCTTCGCTGCTCCGCGGCGGCTCTACCTGCCTGTCTCCGGAGGGCGGCGGCGGGGTAATTAATTACCTCCCGCACGTGTTGGGCTTTCTCGACAACAACCACCCCCACCGCACTCACACCCCCTCCGGAAAAAAAAAAAAAAAAGAGAGAGAGAGAAAGAAAGAAAGGAAAGAAAAAAAAGGGGCATAATTCAATTAGCCCGTCAGCCGAGCGCCGGGGAGGGCAGCGCCTCTGAAGTCGCCGACCTGGGGCGACCGAGGGCGACTGACCCCTGCTTGTGCAGGAGGCCTCACGTGTAGCATTGTCTGTCTCTAATGGGATGCGCCGGGGCCCGGCCGTGGCCGGTGGCGGCGGCGGGGAGCGGGGGCCGCGCTGCCCGCCCAGGTGCCCACGCCACGCGGGGCTGCTGCCAAGGCGGCGGGGAGCCCCGCAGCCCCGCGGCGGCCGGGCGGGGCGGGTCGAGCGGTGCCGGTGCCGGTCGAGAGCTGGGCTCCGGGCTCGAGGAGAATTGCAGCTGCTCCTGCTCGCCCTCCTCTACGCAATCCTACGTGATTGAGGTTTGGATGAGAAAAATCGCGCAGGCAGAGCGAGGCGATTGCAGCTCCGCGGCGGCTCTGCCCCTCCGCCCGGGCAGCCCCTGGGCCGGCCCGACGCCCCCTCGGGGAGCCCGGGCTTCCCCGGAGCCGCAGCCCCGCCCGTGTCCTCCCAGGGAGCCGCCTGGGATTTGTGCAACCACCCCGGCCACTACCTCCCTGACCACTGCTCTAGGTGCCCGAGCACCCAGCCTCGGCAGCCGAGCATCTCCATGGCTGTCCCTTTTCCGTGCGAGCAGAGACAGGGCGACAGCCCCAGGCAACCCGAGGGCCGCGCTGCCGGGGGTGGACGGGGTGTCGGCACCTCGTCTGGGGAGCATGCAAGCCGACTGCAGTGGTGGGCACCAGGCTGCCTCTGATTAGAGCGGTCCCAAGGCAGACCACCAGTTTATCAACAGCTGGCTCTCTTGTATTGCCAGCCACAAAACTACACTGAACAAAATTCAAGGTTCCGAAACACAACTCTGGTGATCCAGATAAGTAACTACTGTTGCTGCTGTAAGACTGGCACTCACCAGATTTCAGGTTCAAGTAACAGCTAAGGAGTGTATGTGCAAAATACTTGGAGGAAAAGTACAGGCAGGCTGGAGGGAGAGGGCATCTCGGCTGAGACCTGACCCGCTACGCTTTGGCGATTACCAGTGGCTTTGCCTGACTGATCCAGCTCTGAAGGTGTAGGGATGAAGCATGTACCCAGCTGAAGAGGGCACTTTAAGACAGTTGGTGACACACTCTGGGAATTACCAACTTCAGCAAAATAATCTTTGTAACTACTTCGTAGCAAGAACTTAATCTCTAAACTATTTGAATTCACTGGGGGGAAAGGGCCATTGAAACAACCATCCACTGTGTCCTTAAAGATTAACTAAACTCTGGTATTACTTCATGATTTTCTCTCTTAATCCCTATGCATGCCAAAATGAGGTGGAATCAGGTTCTCCAGGAGAGAACAGGGAAGGAAGATATTCAAAACCATTTGGGAGATATAAATGTTTGGCTGTTGATCTCTTTTTAACTGCTGCCAACCTTTTTGAGCAGATTTCACTGTCCCAATCAATAAAGATTTTTCTTCCCTTTCCTGTAACTAAAATGCTTCATATTTTAATTTTCTCTGCCGGATTATTTCACTTGACATCAAAGAATGTTGCAATACAAGGTACAGGCATGGCCTAAAGAAAGCTGTTTGCAATCAGAGAATCACCGTCTGAACTGCCAGTGAATTATCCAAGGCTTCATCTTCAAAGGATGTGAGCAAAGCTGGTATCTTCCCAAGAAAGAGGTTTTCATCTGTATAGAAAGATACTTTTTTTTTGCCTGTAGTCTTTAAATCTCTGGTGAAAGAACGCTGTTTTATCCCCCCACCCACACTAGATAAGTTTCAGTTATTTTGACATGTGACTAATTTGTTTTCTTGTGTAGCTGTAAACTAGAAGCTGCAGCTCTGCACTTAAAAAAGATCCTAATCAGTGATAAAGCTGGTCACAGTATTATTTTTCTTTTTTTTCTTTTTTTTTTTTCCTGGTGATTTGTGGATCTGAAAATAGAGCTTGTTCCAACTCCAAGAAGAAATGCTTCTCCCAGGTCTCTCTGCTTCTACAGTGATGGAATTAAATTAAAACAGAGGTTGTGAAACGAGATACAAGGTTGCATTTGCTAACACCCGGGTCTATCTTTATTTATAGATGGCCAAGAAAGTCCATGGGGTTTGGGTCTGAGCGCAAGCACAGTGCCATGAATTCCTGGTGACGTTACTGGCAAATGCATTTGCTCTGCATGACTCTGGATCATGCCCCTGCTTCACAAAATGTTCTGAAGAGCCCATGTTTCTATAAACACAAGCCCAGAACAGTCTTGAGCTGGAGAATCAAAGACCAACCTCATCATGCTCCTGCACTGTCATTCTTGCAGGTGGAACGTTACCTTTGGTGGGCTGCCAAATGAAACAGAAAAACCCCCATGTGCTTTTGGCTCTGCCAGTGGAAGTTGTCTCCTTCAACTTTCATCTGGGTAAACAGGGCTCAAAAGGTCTCTCATTTTCACCTGTATCAGCTACTCCTCTTTGAGGGTAGTGCAGCCTACGCTGTTCAGTACCAACTAGCCCCTGCAGAAACCAGGGGCTGCTTTCATCCTGGCCACCACTGGAAGATTAATTGTTTGACCAATATGCCATTATGGCATTTTTCCCTAACGCATATATTATTATTTTTACATATTTATCTATATTTTAATATACTATGCTATAATCTCTCTATATAATACAATTATGAAGGTAATTTCTTCTCCCCTGGGCTCCCTCCTCACCTCTAGTCCCAGTCTGGAAAGCTGCACTGTGTGCACTATGAAAAGGGAAGGAGAGAATAGCACTGATTCATAAAACACACAAGGAAGATAGTGTTTTGGTCACGCTGGAGAGAAATGACAGTGCTTTCTCCTGTGGAGAAAGGCCCCATCCTGCACCCAGGAGCAGGCAGAGGGTCAGACTCACAATATTTATTAAATATCCCCACCCTAAGCATGCAGGAGCCTATGCATCAGCCACTTGCTATAGAAGGAGGCCAACAGAAACATTTTAAGACACTGTCATTTCTGAGGTTTTGTTCACTTGATAAATAAACTCTTCTGTCCTCAGTGCTGGGGTTTAAAATGAACGCCTGGATGAATTTCAGGGCTTAGGTGGCTTGAACAGAGAAGGGATCTAGAATTACATTCTCTTACCTTCCTAAACAGAGCGATCTATCTAGGTCAAAACGGAGGTTATTGGCATCTTTCCTTAGTGAAGTGAAATAATTCCCGCAGGGCTGCTAACAGAATATCCTGTTTATTTTTCATAGAGCCTTCAAAAGCCACGGACTATGTTCTGTAGATTCAGTCATTAGGCATTATCTCTGCTTTACTAATTCTGCACACACAGAGCTAACTACAGATGGAAGTGTATGCAGGTTTCTGCTGTTTTATCTGCATAGCTACCGAAAATGCATACATGAAAGTTAAGGAAGAGATTTAAATTTAATACCAGTTTAAAAGGTATATGCATATTGCTGTAGTTGAATGGGGAAAAGAAGACACCCACCTCTGGCCAGTAATTATGAATGGCCTAATTCACCATTTTACAGCAGCATAGCAACAAATCTCTTCCAATAGGAAGGCACTGTGGAGTTTCAAAGTCTGCATGCATACACCTCTTAAGAATTGTACCCAATTTCCACGCTGCGTAAATTACATCTAAACTGTGCGTTGCCAGGGCTGCTTATTAAGCAGAATTAAGCCCATATCCATGTTTTATTAACTTTATTCTTTACAGGGTAGCCCCTTGTTGCATGTCTAGCATAATTAAAATGCATGCAGCTTTGGCATTCTCCAGTCTCTCTGCGTGGGTGGACTTTTTTTTTTTTTTTAAAAAAAAACATGCCTGGGTAACCCGATAAAGAAAAGACCTTACAGTATTTTGCTCAGTTTATGTGCAGGGTAATTCTGTTTACAATGCATGGTTTTATATCTATGTTTGGATGCCAAATAAGAATTTGCGTGGCCACTTAAAAATACGCTGTTAGAGGAGAGAGACTTGGCCCTAAAACAGCAGCAGAGTATGAAAACTGCCTGGATTTCTGGGCTTTTCTCACACAGCTGAGCTCTGAGCTGAGTAGGGCTTTTAATAACACAGAAGAGCCTACATCATCTTACTGCTATATTAAAATTATTTAACGGGCCCCTCGCCCCCTTTTTTGGCCTCAAAGATTCAATTAAAGCAAAATTTGCAACTCATCATGAGGAGTATTCATTAGCCGACCCAGAGTCTTTAAAAAGAGCACTAGCCTGGGGAGAAGTTGGGCTTCTCTGTGTCTCAAAGCAAGTGGCAGATAAGCAGTTACACAGATTGCAGAACCAAACTGCTGCTGCAAAAACCGGGCCATGGGCGGCACCAACGCAACAAGACCAACTGGTGGCTAGAAAAAGAAACAACTCTACTCAGATTTTCTATGTTCATATATATTATTTTCCTTTTTAAGAGATGATTCCTACTTAACAGAAGGTTTTATTTCTCCTCAGAGGCTTGTTGCCCACACCAGGTGGAGGCAGGGGAACACAAGAAAGCTTCGCTTCACTGAAGGCAACCGTGGCTGTCTAGGAATGAAAATGCCATGGTGCATTGCTGTTCACAAAGCCTCCTGTATTGCTTAATAGCTTTTGTCTCCTGGGTTCTGAAAGCTCTTGCTGGGAACAGCAGGAAGGTACACCACATAGGGTTAATTCTGCTGCCTACATCTTGTTGCAGAAGTCATCTCCCCAGAATGGAGCTTGAAAAGGAGTAGTAGCTGGGGACATCTGAAACTGTTCCCACATACAAACAGAGAGGCCTCCCTGCAGAAGGTCTGTGCCTGTCTCACGTGCCAGAGCAAGACTTGGGGCTTGTTCAAGATGGGCTCACCTCAAAGCTGCTATTACTACTCCATGTCAACAAGTTCATCAGCCATTCTGCCACTGCCTTCCCCAATGGGATCAGGACATGAAAAACCACTGTCCTTGCAGTGATGTCCTTCAGCTGTGGCTTCATTAGTGGCTGGAGTCCAAGGGAAAGGGCTTGGAAACACCTGCCCAGTAACAGCTCCCACAGGGCACTTCAGTCATGAAGGCAATGCAGGGAGGAAGCCTCAGTGAAGGGTCTCCAGTCAAGGAGCAATGAAAGGACTGCTTCTCTACTTGCAGATAACCTTGTGCAAGGCAGAGCTAAGAGCCAACTCTTCCCAAGCAATGGACACGCAGCCAACCAGCTGCTCCAGGCTTAGAAGCACCCACATCAGCATATGGAAAGAAAACTCAAATATCTCCTTGCCTATACTATAGACACTAAATTTAAAAGGCAGAAAAGACAGCTGCTTCCCTTCCTTCCTCCCTCTGCCTCTTCTTCCTCTCTCCCAACATTCAGCAATTCCTTCCATCGTGACTTTTTCACCTCTGGCCACGCACCTAAAAGCCCTAAGCCACACAAACTGCAAGGAACTGGAAGGGGAGGGAGAAGAGTGGATTTGAGATTTCATCCCATGTCTTACATATGCATTCACAGCAGGCGAGAAAGAGGAAAAGACCACATCCCTTCTGCTTTTAACACACAAGAGGAGCTTGAGGCTGAAATAAGTGAAATAGTCACCAAAGAACAACCCGAGTTGTGAGCTTGAGACTGAATAGACACCCTTTATGCCCTTCTCTATCTGAAGCAGAGACCTAGTCCTAAGACCTCAAGGTAGTGGCACTTTCACGAACAGGGCAGCTCTTACAACATTCCCCTCTCTAGGAGAGGTCAGCCATCCCCATCATTCTTTTTGAATCCTATTTGATGACAACCTGTAGTCTATTTTGCCCTACAGTTTCAATAATTCAAAAAGTGCCCAATTCCCATGAACCTGGTTGTGTCTGGCTTTACATCTCACATGCTTGAAGACGATGTGGTCTGGGTGGAGAGGAGAGTGTGAACCCACAGTGCAGTTTAGGCCCAGGGCCTTCAAACCCCTGGGCTCAGGTCTAAGGTGCTGTCCATGCTTTTATCCCCTCTCTGGGAGGAAGGAAAGCAGCTCGAGCTGTGAAACCTCACACTGTAACCATACAGCCAGACACTGATTCCAACCAAAAACATTTTCAAGCATGTCAGGAAAAGCCTTTCAATTTAAAGTTTCCATCAAGCTGACTTTGCTGAAAGTCAAAAGATCCTTCCTGATTAGATCCTGGCTGAGGCAAAACAGCGCCGATTATGTGATTGAGAATGATAAAAAGGAGGGAGGGAGAATGAAACCCCTATCGCCTTCCTCCAGCAAGGCTGTGGGACCATCTGCTCCACAGCAAGTCAAGGCTTGGAGACTGGAGACATCAGCCTCCTTACCACATGTGGTAAGGCACAGGCCAAAAGGGGAGGAAGGGAGAGAAGCTGTCAAGGGGAAATAATGAACTCACTCCAGAACCATAAATCCCTCTATCTGCACATAATGGATTCTGCCAGACTTCAAGAGGCCTTGTGAAGTTCCCTGACCCCAAACTTTGCTTGTCCCTTCATCCAGACTCCAAATCCATAAGAAGTCCAGAATCTGCAGCCTGAGCCAGGTCATATCTCAAATCCTGCTGGATCAGAAGGGCAATTCTTCTCAAAGGGGCAGCCCATTTCTCTGTCACTGAGCAAAGACTCCTTGCAGTTCGGAGAGCTCTCAGGAAATGCATTGACTCTTGACAAACCTAGTACTCCCGGTGCCCTCAAGCTCTGCAAAGAGGAGTGCTGGGACATTAATCCTGCCCTCAGGCTGCCTCTGAAGTTACATGCATCCAGATTGCATCTTATTTAACCAAACCTGCTTATTTCTCCCACATATTGCAAGGGCATACTGAACACTAAATGTAAATATGAGATTACAGCTGTCACACAGCTAGGACAAGGTTTGAAGACTCCTTCATCCCCTGCAGATCTAAAGTGCTGGGTAAAAAGGATCTGTGTGAATACTTCCCCCACATACCCCTGGCCTCCAAACACACCTCTTGCTATTTGCAATGTAATTTATTTCCCTCCCCAGCAATAAATAAACTTTTCTCTCTCCCCAGTAAAATGAAATCCCATGTCCTCTCTCCCCAGACTCTCACAGCTACTGCAATCCAGACACCAATAAAGATATCAGTGGCCTGGAAGTAAATCTGAGTTTGCCAATGATACAAAGACTAACGGAGCAGTAATTAATGATCACAGCAGGTCTGGTGAAGACACTAAACTCAACTGACGTGGAAACTGAGTTCACAGAAGCAAGTTTCATTATAACACAGCCGATCAAACCTCTGGGGACAAATTGTGCAGTCTGTATTACTTCAAGACTGGACACTTTTTTTTTTTTCCCAGAAAGCAGTGATTCTAGGAATTTGTAACTATGAGAGAGATACAGCTGAACAAGAGCTTTCTCCACAGAACTGCAGCTAGGAGAGCCCATGGGTGCATGTGTGGAGCAACAGGAAGCAGAAGCAGAAATGCTAATCACGTTTTTACCCCGTGCACCAAACACCAGTATCACAGAAGTCACAGAGTCTTGTTGCCACACTTCAGAAATGGTAGGGATTAGAACATAGGTCCAAGAGGTTTTGAGGTCTATAAAGAACTTGGGTATAGTGAGAGACTCGAGCAGTTCAGTCTCTTCGTTGCAGTAATAAGTCCATCTACAGCAGATTCACATGGGGCCACCCTGTGACAATGCTCTTGGTACTCGGCTGTATTTAGCCTATTAATACTGTGGTCACTGGTAGTTTGCTGTTGCTAAAAATATGGCCACAGAAGAAAAATGGTTGAGATCCTTGTATCCAAGAGAATGACAGAGAAGATTTGGCCCTGACTGATAAATCTCTCACCTCTCAGTAAGAACATTTTCAAAAGGAGGGGCTCTTTCAATCCAGCAAAGTCAGAATGAGATGTGGAGGCTATGAGTCAGGGCAGGGCTCATGTTTATTGTTAGCAGCAAAGGTAATTCATCAAGAGAACGATATGGCAAGAATTCTGATGGATTCTCTATCATTTCACCCTAAGAGCCAACTTCTTTCAAAAATAGATGAGCTGATATCATTGCACACAGGGTACAAAGGACTCTGGAGAGGTCACCCCTGTACTGTTCCAGCAGTACCTCCATCATTACTGACAAGGTTGGTCTGCTCCCTGCTTAGGAACCTGCAGCAGTGGAAATCCCACAGCTCCCTAGGGAATGTAGCTCTGTACCACCCTTAACTGAGAAAGGCTCTTCCTAACATCTAGTCCAAATCCCACTTAATCTAGAAGTTTCTTGCCCTGTTGGTATGTCTGCCACAGAGGACTTACTGGGCTCGCTCTCTGCAGTCTTGATTTGAGTGAAGCAGGAGACCAGACTGTGCAAACACAAATAGTCCCTTCTGCCTGACTTCTGAGACTCAGACAGCGTCAGTCAGTGTTAGAGCTAATATGAATGGAAATCCATTTTGCAGAAAATCTTGGGTTCAAAGTTATGTTTCTTCCTCACCAGGAATGAAAATGAGAACTTTTGGAGCTCGCTATGAAATGCCAGAAGAGCAAGACAGCACACTGCTGTGGGAGAACTGGTGGTCTCACCACTTTCAAGGCCAAGAATCAACTCTCTGCTTTTGCACTAGGCAGAGCAACAGCATCAAAGTGGGTATTTAAATCCCTGTGCAACAGGCTCTTCTAAAATGACTATTTGCTTTCTCCTTCCCACAGTTTTGATGAAGTGGCATTTTTTCAAGGGGAAAAAAGCACCACTACCAATTGTTTGGCTGCTCCTTCTGCAGACATCCATCACAGCCTCTCAACGTGTATCACTCATATGTGTCTCTCTGACATGAATTACAGTTTTGACCTTTTTTGCCCTTAGACTGCTAAACTCCAGAAGTGCTTAAAGCAGAAGCTGCAAAAGCCCTAACTGCTTTGTAGGGCTCTTGTGGTGCTTTCCAAAAATAGCTTTTTGAGATGGGCAACCCTGTTTCCTTGAATCCTTTATTCATGACCTCCCTACAGCTCCTGTCTTGGACAAGGAATTCTTGTACAGTGTGATTTCTTTCCTCCTCCCTGGTCACGCTCGCCTGCTTGTCTGTCTTTCCCCTTCATATGCATGCTTCTTTGCCCACTTCAGGGAAAGAGTCAGCGTCTCTTTGGTCTTATTCCATCTCGTAACACAAAAAAACATTATTTGGTTAAAGGGCTGCTGGATCCTGCTACAAAAAAGTTGTTGATTGAATGTGCTGTTCAGAGACTACCCCAGTAAATCAGTAGAAATAAGCAGAGGGAGCAGTGCCTTCTATCAGGCATGGAGAAAGGCAACAGACCATCCTTACCCATCAAAGTTATGCCCAAAGCCTTCCCTTTTGAATGCAGCTGGGTCCTTCGGGATAAGAGAATAGAATCCCCTGAGTTTCCCTTTCTACACCCACAAAGAAGGCTGCAATGTTGGGAATGCCTCCTCCCCATGACTTCAGGGACGGGGTTATCTGCCGCTCCTGTGGCATCCAGCACGATGACCATGGCTCATTCTTGCCAGTTGCCCCGTGGCATTTACAGGAGCCCATGGGCACTGCAGGGGCAGCTGTGTGCTGTGTGACACTCCTGCCCAGAGCAGGGGCAAGGGGCAGCCTCCAGTAACAAGAGCAGCAGGCAAGGCAGCCAGCAGCACTCCAACGAAAGGTGCTGTAGAGCTGCCAAAGTGTTGTCAGATGTAGGGAAACTCACAATAAGAGCTTTTATCTTCCATTATGATTGAATACTCTTCCTCTAGCCTGTTGGGAAAAAGCATCTTCTGAGATGCTATGGGCTCACCAAAGACTATGCAAGGTAGTATAAACCAGGGGGCAAGTTATTTGCATTTTCTTTTGGCAGAAGCTTACAGGTAAGACTAGCTGTGCTTGGCAATTGGAAAATGTACCAGCGTGGGGGTAGGGAGCCTAAATTAAAAGCCACTTAAGTGGGTACTTGAGTAATTATTGGGAGGCTTCTGAAGAGTCATTTTGACAGTAATTAAGGAGAACATGGCTTTGCGCTGGGTACAGGTGACAATATGGCAACGGAGATCATCAGCACCCCACACGGAGATGACCCACTATCCATTAGCTGCAGAGGTATGTTGGGATTTTCTGCCCAAAAAGCATCCTTCAGATTTGAAGGAGGGCCAGGGCAATATTGGGGCTGGAATCCTCATACTCTCACAGCCTCTGATCCTCTGCACTAGGGAAAAGGATGCAGAAAATTATTCTTATTAAGCCACCTAGCTCCTGAGATCCCTGTTCCTCAGCAGAGGTGGGTCCCACTAGTGTCTCTGTCTTCAGCAACCCCAGAGGCCCTGATTTCCTGGAAAACCTCCCTACCCAAAGGAAGCGAAGCAAAATGTGCTGGGCAGATCCAGCCTGGAGGAGGGTTGGCTTATGCCTCCTGTCAGTGGCATGGGCAGCTTACTTGTGACTTGGCTCCAAGGATGCTCCCTCTCTCATTCCTGACTTGTTTTCATGAGCCTCATGCAATCTTTGTCTCCCATTTGTTTGGCTTTGAAGATCTTTCTGTTTGCTAAAGAACACCAGTAATACGTGCTCCCTTCTCAGCCTTAAGAGGCAAATATATATATATTTATTCAGTCCATTATGACATACACTTCTAAAAACTGGTGCCTCTAATACTCACTCCAGCACATCTCAGATGCTGTAAAATGTGGGGTGCAAGAAGGTGCCTTCACATGAAAAGACTGATTTGACAATGAAGTGACTGAGAAATAGACCTACTTTTAAGTCTGCAGCAATTTCCTCATGACAAACTCAGGCAGTTAAGAAATTAAGTGTGAAGATCTGTAGCTACCAGGGCAGTGCCTGCCTCCTCATTAAAGATGCAGGCAAAGAAGCTTGAAGACAGTAGCAGTAAAAGAAGCATATGCAACACAAACATGTCCTTGTGAAGGAGCATATTTCAGAGCACTTCATTACCTTCAACAACTTTCAGGTCCTTGCTTATTCATCAGCAAGTCGTAACTGTCATGAGGCTGGAATTACCAAAATGAACAAAAATGAACCAGATTTCCAGATCTTAGTGATGCTCCAGGGAGCCCCTGCAAGCTCCAGCCTCAGCCCTTTGCACCACCACTGCTCTGTGCTGAACGTGAGGTGTGCAGGAGATCCCTGTGCAGCATGCAGCAGCTCTCACCCCAGTTAAACACGCCAGACTGACTCCTGCAAAGTTGCCCATCCAAAAAAATAGTTGACATAAGGAGGCAGGCACCAGACATTTGTTCTAGAAAAGGCTATATGCTACTCCCAGCCTTATTATTTGCGCTTGGATGGCTCCAGCAACTAATGCAATCCTCTTACTTTTCTTTCTTGACCCCCAGCACAATGTAGGGTCTGAAAAGTCTTCTTTCTGTTGTTATTTATTTAACCATTTCACACAGGCTCTGGCAGCTAGAGTTTGGCCCTGCTTCTCAATTTTGTAAAAAAAACCCAACAGAGCATTCATAAACTTTCAAACAGAAAATAGGCCAACAGTATTGTGCAGCTTGAATGAAAGCTTTTCTTTCTAAAACAAAGGATGCTCCCTTCTGTTGCTTGAAACCCTGGCACTGGAGCAATTAAGAAAGTGAAACTGGCTACAAACTAAAGCAGAATGGACATGTTTCATAGATCTTCATTGCCCAGGCAGAAAGAAATGTAAACAGGGCATAAATTACAGCAGCCAGAGGACAGATAAGCTGAAAGACAATGCTGGCACAAGAGCAAATGGGTAGAAACTGGCCAAGAATAAATTCAGATGAGAAATTAGACATGGTTTCTGGTGATCAGAAGAGGAAGACATTTCCAACAGGACTAGTGGGCACATACCTGCTTTCATCCTGCTCCCACCTTTCCAAGGAGGATTTTTTGCATGCATTTGTCAAAACGTGGTGTGACACAGCCTGCAACAAACCCTTTTCTCACATCTGTAGTACCAAGACTTTTGGCCTTAAAAAAAAATCCCTTTTTTATGCTGGAAGAATGGGGAGACACTTGATGTGCACTCAGAAGGTTTTTTATAATAAGCACTGTCCCTTTAACCTTTGCTAATTGTTCCATCTTAAAATATATCCATCCTAATAGCCTTACTCATTTAATTGATGAATTAAAGTAAGCAACAGCAATTATTGAGTGTTTTTATTTAGTGGTGTCATTAAATAAAGTGAAAGAAAATAAGATCTCACATAACACAAATGGCCTTATGTAAGTGTCGTCAGGATGCAATGACAGGAGGGCATTCAGTCAAGTGTTTATATTGTTACTATCATTCAGACATCAGCTCCAAAGCTTATCTAATTTGAAAGTCGCTCCTGCAGATCTTTGCTATCGATTAGTGCAGGCTGCAGAGACACCACTTTCCACAAACTCATTCCAGAACAGGGAAGCTGTCAGCTCCCATCTATGGGGTCCCCTGGCCAGCTGGTACCCACATCGGTCTGCTTGTGTCTTTTCTGCTCACTGGATACTATGAGGATACCCAGTACCATCTGGTGGGGGGTGTATTCTGTTGTCAGGGTGAGTTATGGAGAGACATACTCTGAGCTCTTCACCCCAGAAGATCTCCCCTGACCAGGATTGCTGGTCTCTCAACTACTACTCAGCCTAAGTAAAACTTACGTTTATGCCTGTAATTTCCACACTGAACTGCTATATTGCCAGTTAATGTTGTTTAGAAATGAATTGCTGCTGCATAATGTACGGCAGAACAACAAATACACATTAGCTACATATCACAAATCAGATAATTACCAACCAAGATATTCTTATGCATGTTCAACCTCTTATACGATGTAATAGGACACTATCAAAATAGAGCTCGCATTACAATGACAGCTTTGGCTTCTAGCACTTTGGCTTCTATTGTAATATATTCTAATTTTCTGATTTTTATCTGTTCCTTCCCTCCCGCTCCTAGTGGCGTAGGAATGGTGATTATGCCAGCTCTAAAACTAGACTGCCTGTTTTTAAAGCAGTCTTTCTGTCTGATTCACAAGCACAGCACTGAAGAATTTGAGACACAAACATTGCAGATCATTCTTAATGCTGAGAGCAAAGCACCGCTGACTTGAGCTTCTGTGAGCTTGCAAAGATACTTTCCTGGGGGTCAGATGGACTTCAGGGTGGGATTTTTCAAGGAATGCATGCAAGGGGTGCTGATGAAGGAGACCTCACTTCCCCCATGCTCACACAGATGGAGCGGTCAGGAAGGGCTCCCCCTTCCTGAGAGGACAGCCACACTCTTCAGCTAGCACCGCTCATAGCATCCCCTCTTCGTCCAGCTCAACTCCTCTCCACCATGAGCTAAGACCTTGTCATATCTTACAAGGCTATAAGGAGAGAGCTTGGCACTGCTGCTGCAGAGGAGCCGTGGCCCCACCGGCCACACTCTCCCCCCTCACCAGCTCTTCCAGCATATTTACAGCTCACAGGATTTCTGTGACATTGCTATAAATGACAAGGTTGCCACCTTGCTTTACCAGGACTTCATTTTTTATCCTCACAGTCCCTCTACACATGATACGTGGGCTTGGCAGCCTAGAAGCAGGGAAGAAGATGGAAGTGCCCAACAAAGCTGGAGCACACTTTACCCTCTGCCCCCACAGCCACTGGGCAGGCAGCAGGGACCTGCTAATCCCACCCAAACCCCCCCCACACCTCAGGGCTGCACCTACAAAATCACTGCTCATGGATGTAGGGGAAGCTTTGTCCTTCCAGCATTCAGTCCTGCAGCCTCAATCCAGCTCCTGGGAAGCACCAGGGCTTCACAGGGATGCTTCCCACTCAGAAAGATCATTTTCCCCCCTGCATCAACAACTGAGGGATACAAGTGCAGCAGAATGGCAAGAGCAACTGTGCCCCAGAGGTCTGTTGGATTAAAGCTCTCAACATACACAATTTCAGAATTTTTTCAGGGCTTTTTTTTGTGAGTATGAGCACAGTGAAAAGACAAATACAGTGTGGCACTGAGTCATCTTTTTTTTTCCTACAACAAATTAGAAAAAAATGGAAAGCAATATTTCGTTCACAGAACTATTTTATTTTGCTTGAAATTAATCTTGTTTCTTTTTCACATTATTTAACTCTTAAGAGACTAATTTTGAAGAAATCCCCAAACTTTTTAAACTTTCCAATGTACCTCGTGGCGGGGGGGGGGGGGGGGGGGGGGTTGAAAAATCTCTTGGAATTTGTTTCTTGGGGAAAAAATAGAAGTTTAAGTAGATAAATATTTGGAAAAAAGAAAAGTTTCCCGGTTTGTGTTTTTTTTATTTTTCTTATAAAATTGGGAAAATATCTCATTTTGCCTCTAAATCCCAAACTGGGTTTTGTTTGGGGGCATCTTGGTCACTGCTGCATCTAAGCCAAAGCTTTCCCAGTTTTGTTTCCAATGGTTTGTGTTGGAAGGGCCTCAATTAATCCCTTTTAAAATGAAGAAGGACAGTCCCAGGGCATGAGGATCCACAGGCTGACATACAAAAGAGAGGGACATCAGCCAGAAATGGGAGCTGGGAAGGGAGAGAGCCTGCCATGCAAGGTGAACCGACCAGACCAGCACTGCGGCTGCAACTCAGTAAAACTACGAGAATCACCAAAGAAATGAGGAAAAAACAAGTCTGAGTTTCTTTTCACCAAGCTACAATGCTGTGCCCCTGGGGCTGACCATGTACCACAGACCTCCACTGCACCCCGAGCCACGAAAACCTTGGTACCATGTCTCTGGCAGCAGACCAGTCCCATTCCCTGTGCAGTAGTGTGCACTCCAGGCTGTAAGGGATGTTGAGGGTTCACAACCAAACTCACAACGATTTCAGGAAAACGAGGACAAAAAACCCTACTTGTTTACATCAGTGCAGATAGGTGCATGCATCCCTGAATTTACACGGGAAGGCCACCACGAATCACTGTTCTCTTAAGCGACACCCTTTTTAAAGCATCCCTCTCCCATCCTTTCTTCTCCTCCTCCGTTTTTAACCTCTGCGGGTGCTTGCGAAAACCGCACCAATTATCAAACAGCATATATAAACAGGCTATAAAAAAGCTACCAAGCAGACAGGCCGGGGTGCGTGTGTTGGGGTAAACTTCCTCTCTTCTAGAAGGGGAAGTTTTCTTTGGGGGATGGTAGGCTGCAGAGTCAGGATGAATTGAGTAAGTACCA
>WTSP01020536.1:0-40858 GCA_025331215.1 Actenoides lindsayi
CCCAGTTCCCCACCCCCCCCAGTTCCCAGCATTCCGCCGCAGCGCAGCGCAGGCAACGTGGTCGTTTCCCTGGGCGCTGCCGGCGAGCGGCTTCCCCCGGGAGCGTGGCCCAGCCCTCGCCGCTCCCCGCCACCGCCCCCCCGGGGGGCCCTTCCCCGGCCCGCGGCCTGGCGCTGCCCACGTGTGCGGCGGCGGCTCCCCCGGCGTGCAGGCCGCGCCGCCTTTCTCTGCCGACTCATGGCGGCGGGGCCGGGGGCTGCGGCGGGGGCCGAGAGCGGCTCTGCCCCTGCTCGCTCGCAGCCCTGAACAGAGGTTGTCAGCGGTGAAGCGTGCGCGGCTTGGCGGGGTGAGGGGGGATGTCCCCAAAGGGGAGCCGCGCTGTCCACATCGCGTTTGTAACCCGCTGCTGTCGTCAGCAAAGGCTGGAATCGCAGAACACCATTTCCTCGGAACTTGGGATAGGTGCTGCTTTTACCGGGAGGGCATCGCTCACACCTGCTTCACGTGAATCGGTACTAAGAGGGGAAATAGAGAAGTTTTCACTGAGTGTCTTGTTTGGGAAAGACTTAATTTTTCCAGCCTGTCTCTGTTAACTCTAAAATCACACTGCCAAATATGACATCAGATTCCCAATTACTGTACGTCCTAGCGTTTTGGAAGAACTGCTACTGCCGAACATGACGATTCGTCAGAAGTATTGATCTTTGGAAGGTGGACAGCTCTGCAATTTGCACCTGGAAAGCTATCATCTTAATGGGGAGTGTAGAGGAGAAGTTAATTGTGCCAAGTAGAAGTCCTTGTTCACGCTGTTTAATGGTTTGTCCTTGTAGGCAACAACATAAGCAAAGCTTAACTAAATCCAGGACAGCGCTGCTGTCCGCATTTGCCTCTTGCGGTATGACATAAAACTGGTCGTGTCACTCCTTTGTGTGAAGGCTGCGCTCCATTGCACTGCCTTATTGGGTAACAGTCCCTAGAAATAAATCCAAAGATGCAAAGTGACAAGGTTGAATGTTCCTGTTTGAGGCTCACATCTAAGGCACATCCAGCTTGATCACCAGGCCCGTTGCAAAGGTGGGTGGCTGGTCCGAGTGAGCAGAGACAAGCCATTGTTCCCGACACACAGAGGGGACCCTTGCGACTCCTGAGGTGACTTTTTTTTTTTTTCCCAAGGAGAGATTGTATCAGTAGCATGTCCACTCTCCTAGGGTAAGGGAATAATGCTGCAACATGAAGAATTTTTTTGGGCATGCCACAATTTTCCCGGTATTCCCAAAGGTGTTTCAATAAAGGAACTGGTTAGTGGTGTGTTTTGGGCAGTGGCAGCTGGTTCCTGCAACGCCCCAGACACTGCCGCTTGGCTCCCCTCTCTTAGGGCATTGTTTCTTTTGCTGCCTATTCGTTAGCAGAAGAGAAAACGTGTAAAATAAACACGGCTGGTGAACTCCCACAAGAGGCAGGTTGGCAGCTGACCTTGTCTGGCAGCCCGTTGCCCAAGTACCCTCTTGGAGAGTTTGCAGGCTCCCGCTTTGGGTCGAGGATTTATTTTGGCAGACGCTTACAAAATAAAAGATCTGGGGTGTGAATTTGTATGAAAGACTGTGCTGGTGAGGCGAGTTGTCATGCTGCAGTGACCCAGCAGGCCTAAGGAAAGTGACTCCTTTGTACACTTGAAACAGACCGAGAGCTTCTAAACTCTGGATGGTCACTGCTGGATGTTTTTGGGTTTTCAGCAGAGCTTAGAAAACCATAGGATACGGTCCAGCAGCGGTTCCAGAGCAGTGCTTGTGTGCTGGAGATAGTAAATGTTTCCAGCCCTGATCCTGCCAGAGGTAGCGAGGAGACCGAGGAGCCCGGTGAGGGCAGCTCTGTAAAGATAAAGGGATCCCTCTAGGACTTGTTTTACAGGCTTTGAAAGCCCTACTTTTTTATAGTGATTATATTAATTATAGACCCATAGAGCAGATTTAATGGACGAGACCTACTCCTTTCGTGTTCACCCGTTCTGTAGTGGTCTGTGTTGGAATTGGCACTTAGAAGAATAAAGGCAGTGAGCTCTGTCCCAGAGAAAACAGAGCCACCCCCAAGGTCTTTTTGAGTTTCTGTGTCAGAACATGGGTAGGAAAGAGCTTAACAAATCCACTTCTGGTTGTTTTGAACTGTTTGATTCAGTGCAGCTGGGAAAGTTGAATACATAGGGGAGCTGCTGAAGGGACTGAAGAGCAGCATCCTTTTTTGATGGATTAGGATTTATCTTCAGAAGTTGGTGTCTTGCTTATCTGCTGCAGTGTTTTTACCCTCCAGGTTGGCAGTGAGGCCTGTAACAGGGCACCTGAGTAAATGTTTTTGCTTTTCCAGGAGGAAGTACTATTGAAGCAAAGCCTCTCCTTGCTTCTTAATCCCTCCTCCCAAAAGCGCAGCAGCGTGGCAGTAAGTGGAGCAACCCTTAGATCGAGTTAGACAACAGTGATACTGCTGATGCTGTAAGTGGAGGCTGGAGTGGCACACCAGGAAATTTTGTTGTTGTCTTGACAAGATGTGTGTTACGTTTCTATTCACATGTTTCAGAGGCAGGGTTCAAGAGAGCAGAGGGGAGCCTTGGAGTCCTGAGGTAACACGCAGTCCTGTCCTGTGTGGCAAGGCTCATACTTGACGCTGTTATTGCTTGGGAGGGACGCTGGCAGAGCTGGTAACGATGCCTCGTTTTCACTCCCTAACGATCTAGTAACAGGATCTGCGTGACTGCCCCCTTGTTATTATACCTTCTCTTCTTATCATGTAAATAAAAGCAGCCAGCAGCCTGACCAGCAGACACGATGGTAGTGTGTGCGGCTGCAGTAGTGAAGGAAACATTGGCTGGCGGAGAAAGCTCTGCACTTTTGGCTATAAACCAAATTCAAGGTATTTTCTCAAATTCTCTAGAGAAGCGTGGTTTGCAGTTAAGACAGCTCGACCTTCTGGAACATGTTGTACTCCTCCGCTGTGCCCTGCCTGCACCAGGGCCGCTGCTGATGCAAGCATTGGTGCAGACAGGTGTTAACAGCACCCAGTTTTGAAAACCTGCTGGAGTTATTTCAAGAAATGTTGCATCAAAGCACCTGGCACTTCTTAATTTTTAAAGCCATTTACATCTTGGAAGTGAGAAGATGCAGGTTTTAATGACTGGCACTGCAATTGCTGAGCTTCGTCTGCACTAACTTTTATGTTGGTTTTTATTCTTGTTGCAAATGCTCAGCCAGGAGAAAGTAGTCTTTTTTTCCTAGTGGAGATGCAGAAGGTGTTTCAATTTGAGTAGTTTCTTGCTTGCCATTTGGTGCACAGTCTGGGAGGATAAGCAGTACTTTCCAGAAGGCACACCTTGGTTGCTAGCAGCACGCACCAGAGGTCGGATGACTATTGTTCAGAGCGAGAGCACGCTGCTTGATGCCAGGGCAGAGGCTGGGTTGGCTACTGGTGCTGAGGAGAAGGCAGGGGAGGATTCATTAGCTTCTCACCCCTTGCTGACTAACTCCCCATAGGGCTTTCCTTGAAACCAGCCTCCAGTATGGGAGATAAGATGTATGGGAAGCTTATTTTACCTTTGGCATTTCTTTGTGTTGAGAGTAGCCGCATGCATCTGCCTGCTTGGGTATCCAGCTCTGTAGTGCTGCACACGCCTGTTTCCAAAGTGTTGGGCAATTCTCGCTCTGTCGTGGCATGTAATTATGGAGCTGCTCTCCTGGCTGTTTGTTGCAACAGAGCTGCTATCGCAGGAGTCCTCCTCGCTGTCCTCAAGCCCCGCCCCAAGTTTCCTCTCTGAAATACTGTTCTGTTCTGATCCCACAACTCACATTTGAGTAACTCTTCCCATCTTGTAGGGGAGGATGCGGGTAACTGGAACTCACTGCTCCAAAAAACCCATGAAGCTTAGTGGTTTTTCCTCCCCCACATACCTTTGCCCTTCAGCTTTGCACTGGACCTTTGCCCCGTTCTGCACTATTTGTTTCGGGAAGGCTGGGGAATGCAGTGCAGCTCCTGAGAGCTGACTCACTGGCCCTGGTTGCTGGGCTTCAGAGCTTGCTTCTGCTGCGACCTCCAGTTCCGGATTGCCAGGTCCGAGGCGTCACTGGAGGATTCTCACCGACTGCCTCCTTACAACCTCACAACTCTTCTTTTAAGATGTTTATTGACTTGTGCTGCTATGGGCATTTCCACTGGAATTGCGTCTGGGATCACTGGATTGGGCTGCAGAAGGACTTGTGAAGACAAACCAAGTGCAAAGTGCAGGACTGGGAATGGGGGCACTGGGGCTGCAATGCTTTGCTCTGCCTTCCAGATTATGACACCTGATCTTTTCACTGTGCTTGAGTAGTGTGAAATTATCCTCAGGGGAGTGCCAAATGCCAACTTGCGTAGAGTTAGGTTGCTCTTTGCATGCTTGAAACTACTTTGTAATGAATTGCTGCCACCACCTCAGTGGTAGTGCTTGTTTGGCTAAATAAGGAATGGGCATTTTGGGAGAAAGCTGTGCTGTCTAGACCAGGTCAGATGTTTTAATCCTTACAGTTACTACAGCTGCAGACAGCAAGGCTTTAAAAAAAAAAAAAAAAAATCATCTTAATGAAAACTTAATACACTTGAATACTGCCAGAGGATTGTGGTGTGCTTTATGGTGGTGCACCTCTCAGAGGAGCTCTGCTCCCATCTCAGTAACCAGGTGAACGGAGGTACGGTGGCCTCACTGTAGATCTGGCAGATAACCGGTAGGAGAGCTGGAAGGCTTTTTGCTTTGCTCTTGCCCTAAGTCCAGTTGGGAGTGGTGAGCTTTGTTCATTCCAACCACATTTACATTGTGGTCTTTAAAACGTTATTTATCTTCTGGTCATTTTGGCATTGGAACCTTTGCTGACGTTCTACCAAGGGCTTAAGTCTCCACACTGCTGGCTCTACCAAATCCCTGGCTTGCTGTGCTCACAGGGAGCTCTGGGAAAAAGATGGTGCAACCTTGGTGATACTTGCTAGTCTCTCTCATGGTGGTAACGCTGTCCAGGCAGAGCTGTGCACGGGCAAGAAGTTGTCTCCTGAGTTGGGTAAGGCTCTGGGTACTTGAGTGTGAATGTGTACTCTCTGGAGTGCCTACCCAGCTCTGGATTTGTCCCTTTCTTCGCTTGAGACCGGGCTTCAGTTCCAAACTCATTCTGCAGGTTCAGGTCCTTGTTAGTGATCTCTGAGTGGAGTTGGGAGACTTTTCTCCTTGCATTGCAATAACCAGCAACTCTGAACATCTAGTAGCAAATGGTGCGTACAGCTGCATGGCTTGAGCAGTTGAAGTTATTGCAGTGCTGTGAGAACTTAAAGCAGCTACTTGTGTATTTAGGCAGCGTAATTGGTGATGAGAACAAATGGGAACTGAATGTGGCCTTGCATAAAGCAATTACCAGACTTTTCTGTGGGGAGAGTCCCGAATCAGGGTCTGTCTGGGTTGCTTGGCTGAAGGGAGAAGTGGGTGTGCATCTGAAGGTCCCACAGCTGTGGAATAGAAACTGGCACGAGGCATTTGGTGAGAATGGATTTGCCAGTGGCAATTCTAATACTGCGCAAGATACACATTTTTTGGGGGGGAAGGGTTGTGGAAACGATGGTCAAGTGTCAACATGTCTCTAAACAGAGGATCATCCTGTAATTGCACGTTCCGAGAAGATCCTCCTAACTGAACTTTCCTCTATTGGAGCACGTGTTTGTGCTGCAGTTTAGGGGGGCTTCTGTGGGCAGGCTTCTGTGGATTGCCTTTTCAGAGCAAACTGGTATACGACATGACCAGCTCTACTGATTGTGGTATCGCAGTAGGCTGCTGGTGCTGGTTGAGCTGGTTGAGCCATCCAGCCCAGCTTTGATGTGACACTCACTATGGATCTTACTGGGATCAAGAGCAATTCCTGCAGCATTAAAGCTACGTGTGCTGGGGGATATTCTGCTGTGACGTACAAGGAGAGGGAGGAAGGGCTGTGAACTGGTTGATCTAATACCTGCATTATCAGTGGTTTACCTTCAGTGTCCTTCTGGAGCAAAGCTGTCTTAGGAGCAGCAGCTTGCCTTGACTCTTCCATGGGTTGCATCACTCTATGGGAACGCCCAGGGGGCTTCAGTACTCTGTGGTGGTTGTGATTTTATTTTTTTATTTTTTTGGTTTTGAGTCATTCCATTACTTTACGTGGTCACAAATTGGAAGGACTGGTAGAGATCTCTGCTGCAGACAGCTTGGGGCTGATGGTGTGTGCGAGGTGACCGTGGTGGCCCCGGCTGGGTGGGATGCTCTGGTATGATGGAGCAGGTGGAAGCCTCTGTTTGCTTTAGAAATGGCCAGTGGAGGTAGCTGTCGGTGGGACTGAGGTCTGGTAGTGCCACTCAGGCTGGCTCTGGTGGCAGTCAGAGGTGACACAGGCACCTTCTCTTTGCTTTATCTAGCAAATGGCACTCTGGCTCCCTCCCCAGCGTGCGTGGCACACGCAGCATGCTGGCGGGTGCAGCTTGCCCCGGCCTGTGCTCTGGGGGAAGCACGTTCGCTTCCTGCCGGGCACTCCTTGAAGTGGCTGCAGACAGGTCCGCAACCTGCTGCTTTAGCAGGCTTAGCTGGCCTGTGACCTGGCCGCGTGCCTGCGGCTGCTTCTCTCCTGACTTGCTCCCCAAAGTGGCCCTGACCTCTGACTGGACCTGGGAGAGGCATCCCTGCCCCACCAGGAAGGAGCTGAAGAAGAAGCATCTTTGGTGCTCCACAGTGTTATTTGGTCTCTGTCGGGCTGTGTGGAGGTCCCTCGGTGATGGCGAGAGCAACAGCCAAGGGGGCACTGGGAAGAAACAGGCTAGAATGGGACCTGTGAACCTCACGTGTCTTTGACACACGATCCGGAGTTAAACTGTGATTGGAAAGCTGGGCGGGGGGGGGGTGGAAATGTGCTGCGTGTCCTTCCTGCTGGGCGCTGGCGCAGGCAGAGCGGGCCCGAGGGCTCGCTGCCGCTCCCCTCTTCCCTGCCCAGGTGTGGGGGCGCAGTGCCGGGGGGCGGCGGGAGGCAGCGGAGTCCGTCCCGAGCGCGCTGCTGGGCACGTTCTCCCAGCTGAGCGGCAGCGAGTGCCACGCTCCCGCAGAGTGACTCTGCAGTCTGCAGGGCTCGGCTCTGCGCTGCGAGGGATCCGCCGGAGAGAGGCAGGGCGCAGGGGCTGCTTATCTCTCCTCCTTTCCTGCTAGCCATTGGAGGTTTTTGACTCGCCTGCCAGATGCGTGCGTGGAGAGAGCGGAGAGGTTTCAGAGCTAGATAGGTTAGGTTTTAAGAAGTCTGAAGCATTGAGAGAAGAGGTGAGTTTTTCCTGACTAAAAATGTGGGGAAACAAGTATGAGATTGGAAAAGCCACAACAATGAGGAAAGGGAAGAATGTTGTTGATGGGCAAGTAAAATAAAAGGTGTGTGTGGAGATTGGTGTCTTACCTGCCTGGTAACTCAGAGGTCCCACCAGAAGGTGGGTTCATTGCTAAATTCTTAGCACTGTCTCTAAGCAGAGTATTTGTAATATATTTGCCTTTACATTAAATTCACCATGCTTTTGTTGGGGGGGTGGGGGGTCCCTTTACAGCTGTGCTTTTGAAAGCTTCTGGTCAGTGGTGCAAATAAGTATTTATTAATTTACCAAATACTAGTTACCAAGCAGTCTGGTTTGCACACCTACATATGGTGAAGCTAGTGATAGAATGAAATAGGGAGGACTTGTGGTTAATAAGCAACACTTAAATGCTTGATAAGCAAATATTCACTTTGCAGGAATTTAATTTCTTTAGATTCTCGAAGGTCAGACCTTCCTTTTTTTTTTTTTTTATTAAATGTTGCAAAAAAAGCACTGTGTTTATTCCTGCAAGACACTTCGGATTCTCACTGTAGTAATTTTACACCTTTACTGTAGCCTTTCCAAATAGTCACAAAGTCCATAGCTCGGGAGCAAGGTCTGTTTATGTCAGCTCTCCCAGCTTCCCAGAACAAGCCTCCTGAAGAGAAAGACTTGACCATAATAACAAATAGTAAAGCTCTTGGCCTCACCTAGCACAAAAAGAGCTATGTAAGGGAGTGACTGAATCCCTTCACCCTCCCCATGTACCTCCAGGTGGGCTCATATTGGCAAGTCAGCTACAAGACTGTGCAAGGGGGCAAGCAAAGGGCAAAACAGAGCAAAGAATTAAGAGTAAAGGAGGACACTGGTACGCCCGATGCTACAGTCACATCATTTCTCAGCAGCAGATACTGAACTGTGGAGAAATGCATCCCAAAAATGTTTTTGGGGAGGTTTTACTTCTGACTGAAGCAGAAGTGATGGGATATTTGTGTACAGGATTCCATGCAACAAGACAGAAGAGTGAATCATGGAGGGATCTCCACCATGTGCTTGGATGACAAAGCATGAGACTTTGCTGGCTGTAATCATACTCAGTTTCACTTCCCAACTCCCAGCTAAACCTTGAGAGTCTCCAGGGAATGGCTAATACCATCTCTCCTATCTTCTCAGTGCAAAGAAATCCTCTGCTGCCACAGAGGGTCTTGCACTGAGCTAAACAAAAGGGGGACTGATTACTTTGGGCTTCCTAATCTCAGGTGAACTCTTCTAGCTCCTCTTTTAATTTATTTTTTTATTGGAGACTGACAGATGTGACATTTGCACCCGTGCAAGGACAAATCTGCTGTAAGTGATCCACGTTTTTCAAATGTAAAATTAAACCTGTAAGTACAACTGTGAGGAAGACTTGGAAGAGATGTGGCAGGTTAGTCAGACAGGCTCTTAACTTCACTTGGAGATGAAAACTGCATTGATCTAATTAACAGCAGAAAAGTGGAACCAAACAAGGATGGAGTTTGGAGGGTGATTGGAAAAGCTGTGTGTTCGATTAAAACAAGCCAGATAGCCTGGACTGGGGCAGGGGAACATAGCAGACTGTGAGTCTGATGATTTCTAAGTCAGTTAAGAGATTTTAATTACGTTGTGTTCACTATGCTGCCTTGTGTATCCTATAGACCCCCTGCTTGGCCCTCTGCCCACAGCCCTAAAGTGGAGAGTGCCTTGCAATTTTCAGTTCCTGGGGTTTTCACAGGGATTTGTGACATCCCTGCTCGATGTTGTGGAGCATACCTCTGATACTGAAGCTTTTGAGGAGGTGGGGGCAGATCCTCTTTCATTGAGAGGCTGGATTTCTGGCTGCTGTAGTAGATTCTCCTCTGCAGGGAGAAGGATCTTGTCTTGCTCACTGCTTCCTGAGCTGTCCTTCAGTGGTGTCTGGGACTGCCTGCCTGCCCTTGACGTGTATGCAGGAAAGTGTGTTGCAGAGCAGTGCAGTAACCCTACCAGAGGGCAATGCCATCCTGTGTTGGTTTCCACAGCACGGGATCTCGTTGGCTGCTGGGCCGCACCAGAATGGTTCCTGGATTTCAACAGGAGTCTCAGAGTCACGTTAATTTTGCTTGATCATGCCTAAAATTTTACTGCCTGCTTAATGTTTGGGAGCTTAAAGAACAATGTACGGAGAGTGACTGTGGTCATTGGGCCCAGATTCACGTAGGGTTGGTCTTCTGGCAGGCTGGAGACTTCCACTGGTGTCACTTCAGGCTTACTGGTGATTAAAGGCTGTGAGGCAGAGCTGGGTCGCGGGTTGCTTCGCAGGAGCAGTGATCGGGCACCTCTAAAGTGCCTGGTATTTTCTCTGCAGCTTTTCATCAGGCAAGTGAATAGGAGTGTTAGGGCTTGTGGTTGGAGCAGCAGTGCTTTGCTGCTTGTTCGTTTTGGAGGTGGTGGAGAAAGGGTTAATGGGAGAGAACACCCAGTGTTTGCTCTTTGCAGTGCAAGCATTGATAAGTGGAGGGAGAAAAAACAGCCATGACCTTACAGTTATTCCTTATGTGCCTGTGCATATGCAAGTGTTGGATTTGCAAGACTGTCTGTTTGGAGAGCTCTCATCTTTTCTGGTCAGGCTGACCAGATGCATTCCCCAGAACCCTGCTGGCATCTCTGGTGCTCAGAGAAGAGACCCGAACCCTCTTCCAACCAGATCTCTGAAAGGTGCTTTTGCCAGGAGCAGTGCTGGTCCCAGTGGTGGCAGTTACTTGGTCAGCTCCGCTTCCCTTCTGTCTGGAAGAGACTAAACATCAGCATTAAGGTACTTACTTTGTGGTGTGAAGTTAAAGCTGGGGAGCTATCTTGGACAGATAATGCTCTGATTTTGGAGTGGGTGATTTTTTCCAGGGGTGTTCCTCTTGCAGCTTGATGAGTCTGAAAGTCTTCCTTTTACAACTACATGAAGTTAGCAGGGGCACCCCAGCTGAGCTTCACCAAACCCACAGTCATTTGTATACTAAAAAAACCCCTATTTCAAGCATTTGTTTCCATGTGGTTGTGGGAAACTAGTGTCAGAGCTCACTTGGTATAGGTGATGGAGGTGTCTTCAGCCTCTTAGTGTAGGTGATGGGGGTGTCTGAGAAGGAACCAAGCCTCTACCGTGGATGGAGAGCAGAAAACCGTGTACCGGGGGGTCTGGTGGTGGTCTGGATGCCCTTGTGGTGAAACTGATTTGGGAGCTGAGAAACGCTTCTGTGACTGACCTTTCTCTTGCACAGACCTCACTGGTGCCTTAGGACCTAACCATCAGGTTAGGCTTGATCCATCTGGCTTGGATCTTTTGCCCATCTCAAGCTTCAGCTTCTCTTTGAGGGAGTAAAGATATTACAGTAGCTGAGCATTGTGAAGAGGCATGGGAGGTGTTTGCCCAGACCTGGCAGCTGGGGAGGGTTGGGATGCTCTGGGTGGCTGAGAGCTGGACCCTCCCTGAGCCGGCTCAGCAGGTAATGAAAGAGGGGAGCAGGAAGCAAGCAAGATCTCAGGAGGGACTTAATTGGCCATTCTAATCTTTGGGTTTGGGGTTTCTTGCTTTGCTACTTTTTTCTAACAGACCTCACCCCCATCTCTGCTGGGCATTGCTTTGAAAAGTCTGTAACTGTCTCAAGAACCCGTGAAGGCACTACCTTGGCCTCTGAGGGGTAGCCAGGTGATACAGATTTGAGCTGAAAAGTGGCCCGGGGATGGGGAAGAGGTTCAAGCAGCATTGGTCTCTTTGCAGCAGAGGCTGGACTGTAATTTAGACCTTTTCCCTGCCTGTGTTGTTTGCACGGGGAGGGGTGCTGCCGTTGCCAGAAGAGCAGAACTGAATTGTCCCTGCTGGGTGGCAGGTCAGGTTAGGAGGATAGATCCCTGGAGATCCTGCTGTCTGCCAGCATTTACCTTTCCCATCCCTCTCCTGGGCAGCCGGCACAGCCCTGCAGCTTGCGAGCCATCGCAACAAAGTTCTGGACACGTCTCTGCTGCCGAGTCCCCGCGTGACCTTGGAGAGGTCATTTTTTTGCTGACGTCCAAGTCTTTTGTCTGCAAAATGTGGAGGATGATTTAGTTACAGCTTTATGGGTCGAAAGCCAGAACAAATCAGCCGGTGTCTTCCCGTAGCAGTGGCGGTGTGGGTGAGCCCTGTGTGCCGCTGGGAGCAGCTGAGGAGCGAGTTGCGGTGTGCGCTTGTACCTGTGCATGCAGGGGAGCAGCCCTTGCTCAGCACCCTGGGGCACCGGTACCAGTCGGCATGCTTTGGTGACCTGCAGGTGACACAAGGCACACCGAGGTCGTTTTTCCCCCAGTTTGGAGAGCAGACGTGTAATGGCAGGGGGGATGCTGGCAGTGCAGGGAGTTGGTTCTGGCTGGTGCTCTGCCTGCGGCCGTGCTGCCAGTGCTGCCCCTCTCCTGGCGGCAGTTAGGGCTGCGGGTTGCTGTAATAACGAGTCAGCGTTTCTCTTGCATCAGGGCTAATGAGCTTCTCTTCAGCTGCTGCCTCCCGGGCCCTGCTGGGAAGAAGCGGCATCCGTGGTGGCAGAGGGCTGCTGGAGGCAGAGGGCCTGGGGACAGGCAGTGGGTGCTGGAGGTCCCTTCCCAGCCACAGCTCCTGAGCAGGGTGAAGGCGGGTTTCCTGTGAGGGGATTGGATTTGACACTGAAGCGTGGCTGGTGGAGGAGCCCAGTTAACAGCATACTTCTGCAGCAAGTTGAGGGAGCAGCAGAGGGGAGATTTGGGCTCATAAATGGGATAGCCTTTCTGGACCTGTCCCAGATACCTGAATAGAAGTAGTGGCCAGATAGTCCCGAGGGACAGGGTATGTGTGGATGCATCAACTTTTCTCTTTAAATGCCCCATTTTAGCATATGGTCTCCTCCTGCATTTAAAAATACCATCAGGCAAAAATTGGGATTCTGTATCCACCCCCCAGCACCACCTCAGATAAGGAGAGCTGTCCTCAATTTGGTTACGTTTCCTGGGTTTTCTGTGCAGCATCTTTGGGTGTTGGTGTTCAGAGCAAGCACCTCGGTGCCGTGTCTGCATCCTCACGTGACGGTTCTGAAAGGGATGCTCTGCACCCGGCCTGACATCCTGCCGGCTGCAACACGTGCCCTTGACCTCCTCCTGCTTGCTGCTTCCTCCACCTCCCTCTGCTGATAACGGGGAGATTTGTGAAGTGTGCTTTCCACTGAGATGTTGTAGACTGTATGGATAACGTACAGAGCTGAGGAGGCTGGTAAAGGGCTTGGGAAACACCTGGCTCAGTGGAGGCTAGTGCTACGATGAAGCGATCGCTGGTTCCTGTATTCTAATCCTTCTGGTTAGACACCAAGCCTTTCTGGCTTTGGGCCCATGCTGAGAAACAAAGTGCCTGCAGTGAGAAGGGGAAGGAAATGTGAGACCACAGGGCCCAAATTTCATGGGTCATCCTTGCTTGCATCGTGATATTGTTACTTCTTGCTCCTTCCCACTGGGCTGCCTGGAGGCTGGTTTGTGTTGGCCCAGCACCACAGGCTGCATTTGCCTGGGAGGTGTGGTGAAGGCAGGGGCAGAGCCGCCTGGCTCCTGCTCGGTCAGTGCCCGCTGCTGGGCAGCAGGCCACTCAGATGGTGGAGAGCTGCTGCAGAGCATCATCCTCTGCAGCATCTGGGCTGCGTCAGGATACTTGTCATTGGGGTGCTTTGGGGTGAATCAGGTGGGAAAGTGGAGTGTGTAGTGGGAGGAATAGATAGAGGGCCAGTTTGGTGGCTTCGGCTTTCCATGCTGGGACTTTGAGCAAAATCACAGCCTGGTCTCTGTGCCTGGGTCCTTTGTGTTTGGTTTGTGACAGTGGGAAGGCAGCTGCCCTGGACAGGCAGCCTCAATCCCTCGGTGTGCTAGACAGCCTCCTTGGGGAGCAGCTCGCAGGGTTTATCTCTGCCCTGCCAGCCACGCACATTTCTGCCTCCTTCCCCCCAACAGCTTTCTTGGGAAAAGGACTCACTGCCTGATTTAGAGTTCTCTTGGGCACCTCAGGTGCTGCCCTTAATTGGCAGGCTAATTTCTAATCTAGTTGCTTGTGCCTGCAAGGGAAGAAGGTGTCCCAAGGGTCATTATGCCTGGCAGTCCGTGACCAGTCCTACCTTATATGTGTCCTCCCAGCAACCTTACTTTTCAGAAGAGAGAATCCTGCAGACTGATGCCTCTGTACTTGTTCTCAGCAGTGGAGAAAGCTTCCTACAAGCCCAGCACTCTGGGTCTCTGTTCTGGAGAGCTTGGAGTCAGTTCTGGAGAGCTGTACCTGGCAGGGGTATAGCAAGGGGAATGGTTGCCAAGGCCTGTAGTTCTTGGCTGGCACAAAGGAATTCCTTTTCTCAGCCATTGTAGTGTTACTATTTGTTAATTTGGGTTTTTTGTGACCCGGTGCAGTTATCCCCTCCGAACACGTGGGGTGTGCATTAACCAGTGCTGCTACCTGGCTCCTCCATGGAGAAGCTGTCTGGGAGATGTCCAAGTACGAAAATGCAGAAACTGCCTCATGTTTAGGACCTGTTAGATCAAGTACATGGTGCCTTCTACTCACTGTTGTGGGAGCCTTACCTCATCAGCAACCATCACAGAAATAGAAGGTTTAGATATGCTGGAGGAGGGTGGCAGTAGAACATGCAGTCTGCAAAGCAGCCAGACTGGTGCTTGGAGGCTTTTCTGGATGTGTTGGCTTTTCCCTGAGGTCATGCCTTCAGCACGGCCACAGACCACAACCCTGCGTAATGGTGGAGGGAGTTTTGGTGTTCTTCCCCACCCTGCTTGTTTCTGCTGCTCATATGTGGGGTGGAAGCATCCCTGCCCGAGGATGCCTTCAGTGTGGTGCACTGTTAGAGGGAGATAAACAGGAGCTCTTTGGCAGAGGCGTGTTTTGCTGTTTCTGCATTGGTTGAGCCAGAGAGCATTGCCCTGTCCAAGGGGTAGTTCTTGCTGCAACTCCTGTGACTTTACAGCTGAATGTGTGTTTTGGGCAACTGATAAGCAGGAGCCAGGGGCCTGTGCCTATTCTAGGAGGACCTTGGCTTGCTGCAAGCCTCCCTTCCCCCTCTTCCAAGTTCCTTGAAGAAAATGTAGTTTATTGCTCTCAAAAGTACTGTTTTCATAGCTGCCTGGGGAGCCTTTATCAACAGGGTTTTCCACACAAGAATGACTCTTTCATCTGATCTTTCCCAGCTACTTCAGTGAACATCTTCCTCCCAGTAATAAATAGGGTCCATCAGGAGAAGGACCTGTGCCTCTAACTGGAAAGAGCTTGGGTGGTGGGAAAACTTTAGCAATCTGTCTTGGCATCTGAAACCCTCCAGACTCCAGTAGCTCTGTGCAACAGGCCGTGCTTGCTGCCAGAGCCACCTGAGATGGAAAGGGGAAGGCGAAGGTGTTCCCCGGGGTAACGTGTGATGTGCCAGAGCACCGGGCGTCTGCTTGGGCAGTGGGTGCGCGTTTCTGGCTGCCCGTTCTCTGCTGTAGGTGCTGTGTTGGAGTCAGGGACAGCGACAGCTGTTGGCATTCCTGGGGGCTGTGAAAACCAAGAACTATCAGGAAAATGCTCATTTGGCTTTTGCTTTGAGTGCCACCTGCACTTCCCGGTTGGTCACCATGTTACAGGTTCTCCGTGCACGTTTCTAGTTGGTGATGCTGGGCAGGGGGAGCGTGGAGGTGCCATCTCCCAGCTCGTCGTGTGGAGCTTTGTGCCTCTCAACATCTTTTTATTCCACACCGCTGTCTGTTAGAAGCCAATATAGAAGGTTGTTTATGAGAGCAATATGTTCAGGTAAACATTGTCTCCTTCAAAAATCTTTCTCACAACCAATGGTTGAAATGAGGTAGGTTTCAAGCTGGATTGATGTTTAACTTGGGATACTAAGAAAATACTTCCTCTGTTTAGCTAAAGCAAACAAATCAAGAGAGGAGGAACCTTTTAAATATGATTCGCACTCCAACTGCAACCAATACTGATTTTTTTTCTTTCTTTTTTTTTTCTTTTGCAGATATATTTCCAACGGACGGCCAGTCTGGTATGTATTAATTAAAACCTGAGTTCTTCAAACCTTCCTCTCCCGTGCTTTCCCTGCACTTCTCTTTCTGCAAAGACAACATTAACCTGCTTTAGAAGACTGGTACAGGGATAGGCAACTGACATTAATTTACAAAACCAAGCCAAAAACTCCTCAAAACAAACAAAAAGCCCCCTTCTGACATTTGGCCTTTCCTGCACAGCAGTGAGGTGGTTTATGCTTTCATGTAGTGGTGACTACAACTGCTGGAAGGTGACTTTTCTCCCATATGTTGTAGCTTGGCAAATTTGGGTGTCCAGGGTTAAAGGGTTTGGGAACTTGTAGGTCTTGGTCATCACACAACTGGAAACACTGGCATGCCAGGATACACATGTAGCTTAGAATTGCTACTGTCAGTCTATATGTTAGTTGTGTACAGTCTGATGTGTCCACGAACCTGCAGATGTGTGTTTGAATTTGCAGTACTTGGAAAAGACAGACACCCCCCTTGACCTGTGCAGTGTCTGTGTTGTCGCTGACAATGGCTGTTAATGACAGCTGGGGTACACACTGCGTTGCCATCAGCACAAGACCAGTGAAAACTTCCTCACCCCAGTAGTGCGTGCAGCCTTGCTGGGAGGGACTCTGCAGAAACAGACTGGGGTCCTAGGGAGGGAGAGGAGGCTACTCTGGATGGAGATCCCAAATCAGAAAGATGTAGTTTTTAAAAGCAGACATTGATGATCTCAACTTTTGCCGTTCCAAAACTGTCAGGAACTCTTCATTTGGATTGATGTTGAAGTGTCAAGACTGAAGGAAAAGTTTGTGTCTGACCCAGTGCTACAAAGACCAGACAGTAAGATCCTGTTGTCTCGGAGCTCTAGTGCCTTGTGTAGCTGTCCGATAGCAAAGGCCCTGGCAGTGGGGGTCAGTAGCCTTATGCTACCTCAGACACGTCACGATGTCTACCTCCTGCCTGCATCTTTGGCTTTGCATGGATCACGTTTCCCCAGTTCATGTGATAGTGAGGATAGATCGCTGCTGTTTGTGGAGGCATTGCATGATCAGGATTTCAAAGTATGGAACACAGGGCCGTTGTCTTAAAGCTGATTTCGGTAAAAGTAACTCTGGTTTTGAGCAGTCTGGTGTAACATTGGAGACGGTGTAACTGGACTTCATGATCTGAACAGAGAGCTGGAAGTCCTGTGTGTGTACGTGTTTCCAGAGCTCTAGCCAGCTAACAAAGCCGTGGTGTTTAACTATGTCCACTGGAGTATTGCAGAAGATGCCTCTAGGTGTTGGAGAAGTAACCCAAGTAGAAGCCCAGCCCATTTGTAAGTCTTTCATGATTTTCTTGCTTTCAGAACCTGTGTGAGAGCAAAATAGTAAGACTGGTTTTGAAGGAGCAAAGGTAAATTGCCATGTCTTGAGTTCGTAAGACTCAAGTTGAACACTAAGTTCGTAAGTGGCTCTTCTCCACTCTACTGAAGATCTACCTTGATCAGATGTTGGGTTTTGTCTGCTTGTGCTGCAGACTTGGAGATGTCCTTTGCTTGGCACAACTCCATCCTCTGCTCTCCAGCTGGTTGGGGACCTTTGCAGCTGCTTCCAGGGTGGGGCATGAGTGTGTATCTGCAGCAGATGATAGTGTTTCTGTAAGCAAGTGTTACGTGTCAGCAGAAAACATTACCTACAGAGCTTGGGCATTTTTAACAATTCTGGTTTTAAGGAGATAAATGAAAGCTTAAACGGGATTCCTCTTTACGGTGGCTGCACAGGACTCTGGACTTTCTCATGCCTTCTCCAGAAAAGCCTTAAAGCTGGTGCTGTGCTTTTCCTTCCTGTGCACTGGGCTGATCTGGAAGCCCTGGTATCTCAGTACACAGCGAAGTGTGAATGCAGCAGGGAAGGCAGAATGGCACTGCTGGTGAGGGGCCACAGGCTCACCTGCAGTGTACCTGCTCCTGGCATCAGAGCTGCTGTGCACTCCTCGAGCTGTTGGCTTTGACTCCCTCACCTCCTTTTCCTTCTGGATGTTGTTTAACAAGTTAATTTGCTCAAGTCTGTTACTGCAAATCACCAGGACTCCCATATCAATGTCAGTGCTTATTTTTTAAGGTTGATCTTCTAGTGTGGCTGGTTTCCCCTCTTGGTGGGAAGTCATCTGTTGTTCCTCCACCCAAGGAGGCGGTTAGCATAGTGATGGATGATGCTGAGTTACAGTAGCAGAGCTGGGACCTGCAGAGGTGGGGAGCCTTAGCCAAAAATCATCCATTTTGTAGGCACAGTAACTGTAGCATGTCCCAGAGCGTGTTCCCACTTGTTAGCATGTGGATGCTGGAGGCATTCTGCCATCAGCCTGATGTCTTGCGCAAGTGCTGTGGAAGTGGAAGGGCAGCAGTGTTGGCATCCAGGTTACCTGACAGCATTCAGAAATAACGCTGTTGTCGGAGAGAGGCGATTGACGTTCCTTCTGTTTGGCACAGCAGTTCCTCAGTCCTCTCCCACATCCAGCGACTAGGATTCAGCAGCTGCAGGGTGCTTTACAGAAGAAGCCTCTTCAGACCATGTGATCTGGAGTTCAGGTGGAAAGCTGAGACGCTGCAACACCCTTGAGAGATGAGAGGCTGGGCTTGGCAGTGCGGTGGCAGAGCGGAGGAACAGACTCTCTGCTGGTAGGGGAGTGCTGTGAGGGCACATCTCCAGCAGGACCTCTATGGACATGTTGGCCGTGAACACCTAACCCCCCTGAGAGGCTGCCGACACTGCCCACCTCCCAGGACATAGTGCTGTATGGTGCAGTGAAGTTTACTGCCTGCTGTTTGAGGAGATACTTGTGCTTGCTTTAAACGGATCTTCTGCCAGCTTTGTGTGCTGTTCCTGTGCCCTCCTGGCACAGCACACTGCAGCCAGCCCTCCTCCTCCTCTCTGTGGGGGCGGATCCTGGTCTCTTCAATCTCATCTCTTAAGGGGCTCCCTCTGGGCAATTTAACTGCTCTTCTGTGCGTCTGTAACATTTCTGTGCCCTTGTTGAAGTGCAGAGACTGGAGTTGACCGCAGGGTGCAGTTGTGGATGAGTTGGTGTTCAGCAGAGCAGCAAGTGATGCTCTGTCTTCCTCTCGCTACTCCAGGTTTTTTTTGTTTGTTTGTTCTTTTGAATCTTCAGCTGCACTCTGAGCTTGATCATTTTGGAGACTTGTCAGCAGTGGCTGAGATATCTTTCTTGAGTTAAAAATGCCACTTTGAATTAAATGCTATGAAGTTTTCCATAGAGAGCTGTGGGTGGTGCTCCCACTACAAAGAAGCAGTTTTTCATCCTTTAAAGAAAAGAAGAGGAGGTGGACCTTTAAATCAGGAGAGCAAGTGCTGTGTTGCACTCTTTTTGTGGCTGGGTATTCCCAGGCTGTCTCCAATTAGGGTGTTTTTACTTTTATGCTGTGTTTTGAGAGAGGGGAGGCAGCCACCTGTAGCACTGGGATAACCTGGATTGCAGAGAGTGGTTTACGCAGCAGAACCTACGTGATTGTGCACCTAGGAAGGCCGTTGTCAGCATTTGTTATATCAAAGTTAGTTAGAAAAATCTTTAATTTTGCTTCATCTGGCTTAAGGTGGGGGGTGTAAGTGAGGTTATTGTATCTTGTGCCTGGAGAGCTTGCCCTGAAATCAGCTCAGCTGAGGTACAGTAATCCTTAAGTAGCCTTTCTGCCTGCTCTCAAAGATTGCAAGGGTATTTGTCTGCCTTGTTGTTGTCATGGTTTTAATGCTCTGGATTCACTAACCAGAGGAAGCCCCCATACCTGTACTTAGTTTAATCTGGGTAGTTACAGGATTGTAGGATTTCTTCAGCTCATTTCTGGAGACACCCTGCTTAGGAGGTGACCTGCTAGGTCTGGATTCCCTAACTTCCTGGGCATATTTGCTGTGCCGGATTCCACCACCAAATTGCTATTGCTTTGTCCTGCCCCAAGAGGTGGGGCTGGATTTCTGCCTGGTGGTGCCAGGTACCTTCCTTGGCCTCACAAGCTGAGCTGCTGATCATCCAGTGCCATCAGGGAGGCAGGTTTGCAACTGATCTGGTGCAGGCTTCGAGGGTGAGGTCTAGCGGTCTCTTCGCAAGTGGCCGCTGCATGAAGGACGTGCTGGTGCTGCAGAGGTCCCTCTGGAGAAGTAGCCAAAGTCAGCTACAGGAATCGCAGTGGGGATGAACTAAAAATGATGCTACTTAAATTACATCACAGTCTTCTTTCTAAAAATCTCCTCTTGGAGATGACGGGTTTTCCAGAGGCACGTTTTGTGCAGAGTTTGCCTTGTACGACCCCTCACCCCCCTCCGCTGGCGCGGGGAGTGGAAGCCTCGCAGTCCCCTCCTAGAGAGCGCGAACGCTCAGAGCTGAAGGGTCTCGCAGCAGGCACTTGGCTCTCAATTCCTGTCTCTTCATTGTTAAATATTTACAGTGAGACGTAACAGATGCTTCCCAGGAAGGGTTTTGTCAGCTTCCAAGTCCCCAGATGCAGCTGCAGAAGAGGCTGACGGCCATTAAAGGGATCACATCAGTGTGATGCCCTGGGTTCGGCAGCGCTGTGATGACCTCTTCTTGCTCGTGCTACAGGCACCGCTGCTTGGGCTCTCGTCGGCCGCAGCGGGATGCAGGCGGAGAGCACCCCTCTGCCGATGACAAGAGATTAATGATGTCTGGTCCTCAGGCTTTGCTTTTTTTTCCCTCTTCTCCTTTGAAGCTCTTCCACTGCAGCGGGAGGGGGAGTGGGTGATGGCTTTTGTTGCCGCGCACTGTTTTGTTCTGGGACCTTCTCTCCACAGCAGTGGCAGGCGTGTGTGACCGCTGCACGGCTGCCTTTGCTCCCGCCCCGTTCTCAGTGTGCCTGTGCCTGTCTCGCTCGCTGTGTGCAGAGAGGAGGGGGCTGATCCACGTGAGACAACCCTCTGAGCACCACCAGCTCTGAGCACCACCAGCCCTGGGCATGCAGAGGCCGGCAGCTGGAGCGTCACTGCTCAATGCCAGCTCTGCACTGGTCACACTGGTCAGGTTCCCAGTGTGCCCCTTGCTTCCAAGATAAGGTCGAGGACCTTGGGCTTGGCCCTGTTTTTTTGCTTTTGTGCTTATCAGCTTTTACTGTTGACAAGGTGACCCGCTGAGCAGCTCTGAGGATGGAGAGAGAAAGTCCCCTCGGCCTGGGTTGCACACTGGTCTGGGACGTTGGGACAGCCCGTACATGTGCTGTGCACACTGGGCTCCTTCCTGGGCTGGGTGTCCCTGTCCCCCCTGGCTGGATGAAGGACTTCCCAGGTGCTGTGGAGGTAGGATCTCCAGAGGTAACAGGTCAGCCCCTCCAGGGGGGGGCCAGGGAGGGCTGGGCTCAGTAGGTCATCGTTTTTCCGACTAAATATAGTTGCCTGTGCTTTCATAAGGCCAGGATTTTTGCGTCACGTGACTTGTCTTATCCCTCTCGGCCAGCATAGGGGATCGTGTGTCTGAATGGGTAATAATTAACTGTTAACTAGCTTTTCATTAGAGCCTGGTAGAATAAGCAGAGCAGTACAGCAGAACTAAGCAGGAGCAGAGGAAGCTGCTCCAGGTCCCTCCTGCAGGGTGGAGACCCCTGTTTAATTTTCAAATCAGTTGCCCCCAGAGGTGAGTGGGTTGGGGTGTGTTGTGTTGGGGTGTTTTTGTTTTGTTTTTTCTGTGTTCTCTAAGGAGTTGTGATTCCTGCCGTGCCTTGTGTCTGTCCATGCTATCCTGTAGTTCCTACTCATGTCACCCCTCCTTCTCCCCCACCACTGATTGTTCTTTTTTTAGGTCATGAACTATCAGCTGGTCTCTTAAGGAGGCTTGGAGGAGAGCCTGACCCTCCAGCTCCTCCACAATTTGGCCTGCCTGCATGCCCTGGGCCCCTGCAGCCTTGCCCCGGGTGCTCTCCTCTCCCAGCACCGAGGTGTCCTTGCTGTGCCCCTCTGCGCCGAGCCGCAGCTGGATCAACTCCTGCCTTTTCTCAGGGGCCCCAGCACGCCCGTGACAGACTGACAGGGCCTTTGGCCGCGAGCGTCGCTGGCTCTTCAGCCCCTCTCCCTGAACCATTTAACCCAGTGGAGTGTTTGCAAATGTCCTTGGAGGCTTTTCTGTCTTTCGTGATGGCAGAGGAATTGTTGTGCTCTGCCAGCTGGAGGTTTGTCTGCACCGGAGGAGCTGGGTCGGGCACTGGTGCTGTAGTAGCCTTTCCTGCAGGGGTGATGGGTGCCTCTCTCCCTGCTCAGGGAGAGCTGGGTGGCTCAGCAGCTGTGGGAGCCTGAGCCAGCCCAGTTCCCTCATTTTGAGGGAGTTTCTGGAATCCAGTCAGTGGGCTGACTTCGTTTGCATCCCCAGAGCGAAGCTTGGGAGGCACCAGCTTTCCCAGCAGAGACCCTTTAGTTTAGGGCTTGGAGTTCCTGTGCCGTCTCACTGTGTGAGAGCCTGGCATCCTGGGAATCGGCGTGGTGGTGTGAGCGTGGGTCATGTGCCACAAGTTTCCTAGAAGTCCTCTTCAGGGAAGAGTGTTGCTTGAAAAGGCAGTGGAAAGATGTCACTTGCCCTTAAGAGAGTTCATTTGCTACCTCTAATAGTAGCTCTCTGTGCCAGGAAGAGTCCTCGGTGCTCTCACTGACTGTTAACGTTAGAAATGCCTGTTGGCATTTTTTTAAGCTGCTTCTTCTGAAGGGTGGCTTGGCCACACGTTGCAGGGTTTCTGTCTTGGACTGGGAGGCTGCAGGAAGGGTGGTTATGCATTTTTGGTAAATCTGCACCCTTCCTGCCCTTCGTCTGCCCTGGAAATAAAAGTCTGAACTTGCAGAGATAACTTGTGTGCAGAGTTTGTAACAGTTACGTGCATTTAAACATCAGTGCTGTTTGTCAGCTCCTCGGGACCAGGGCTGTGTCCCAGCTGGTGCCCCTGCTTGCTCTGCAGGGCTCCGTGTGAGTCTGTGCTGCCCATGGGGTGCTGACAGCAGAGGGACGGGCTCTGTGAGCGTCTTGAGCTGCTGCTTTACCTCCCCCTGCTCAAAGCTGTCTTGGGAACATCAGCCAAGGGATGTGAGGTCTTGAGGAGCTGGGAATATAACTGGTGTGCCCACGCTGCCAGCCTGTGACAGCCTTGCCTGGCGTGCTGTGTGGAACCTGCCTGTGCCCCTGGCCTCCCTCCTGCACTTTTCCAGGGCAAACTCCCAAGCTCTTGGAGCCTGCCTAGGACACCCAGGTGGGAGTGTTCTCAGGCTCTCTGTGGAGTTGTCAGTTGCCCTTTTTGAAGTTATATTTAGCGAGTGATCTTTGCAGCAGTGGCAGAGCTTACATTGCAGAGAAGTGCAGGCAGCTCCCTGCTTCCTTTGCTGTTACAGTAGGGCTTGTAAGGTGGAGCCGTGTGCTGAGGAGCTGCAGAAAATTGCTTGGAAGGCTTTCAGCCATGGTGCCTGCAGCTTGTCTTTTGCTCCTGCTGAACAAGCTTCCCACGTGCTTTACAAGCCTGAATCCCATTCAGCCATGCAGCTTAAGGATCCGATCTTCTGCTTGGTCCTGACCTTGTCCATTCTACTGCAGTTTTTCTTGCACGTGCAGGAAACCTCCGATACTGCAGAGGAGTTGCAAATATCCCTCTTCCCTTTGTAAACAAGGCCAGATGCTGTGCTGCCAGCTGGGAGCTGATAGCCCATGCTGGAAGTGGTGGGGCCAGCAGTGGTTCTCTGCAGTCCCCAGGAGCGGGTGGGAGCCCCTGTTGTAGAGACACTGACACCTTTATGCTGGAAGATGTCCTTGTGATAAAGTCTCATTTGAAGCTGTTGGAGAACTCCGTGCAGTGCTCCCTTGCGTTCCCCTCCATGTGTGCACCTCTGGCTATAAGTGATTTGTCAGGAGGTAGAGCCATAAAACGTTGCCAGCCTGGAGGAGCTGCAGTCTGTGTGCCCAGTTTGCCCCGAACCTTGCTGGTTTTGTATACCTTACGATGTCTTCATCCAAGATTGAGCGCACCAAGCAGTCACTGCTGTAAATTCCAGGCTTTTCCACTTGTGTGTGGAGCTGCAGAGACAAAGTGTTTCCCATCTCAGACTGGCATTAGCCATGCCATGTGGCTGAGGCTGGTGCTGGGAGCAGCTCAGCTCCCTGGGAGGCAGGCAGAGGTGGAAGCTTCTGTGTGATCTCTGGGGGTACCTACACCTCTCTCTGCACACAGAGGTGGTACCAATTTGTTCCTTGGGGAGACCGAGGTCCCCTCCTGTCTGCCTCTGCTTCTCAGCAACTTTACAATAAAGGTGTGTTGCCCATTGCTGCTGTTTTGATGACGAAGAAACGGGTGTCTGATGGGCTTGGCTGTGGCTGGCTGCCTCCTGAGTCCTTCTTACAGGAATTGCTTTGCAGACTGGTGCTGCCCCACCATGTGTCTGTCCTCTGTGTCATACTCCAGGAAGTACCCTGTTGCCCTCCTGGCAAGACTGGGCAGGAGCTGGCTATCTCCAGCACAAAAGCTAGCTCCCAGGCTGGTGCTCTCTGCCTGGACAACGAGAGTGTATATACAAATAGTGAGAGTGAGTAGCAGTCAGTCCTCTTTGGTGTAAGCTGTCTAATGGTCTCTGTCTTTACTCAGAAGTTGTCATACTTTGGTGTCCACTGGTTTATACCTTTTCCTTGAGCGTGGCACTACTGCCCTTCTCACCAGCAATCTGCCCAGACCCCCAGCTGCTCGGGGCTCAGCTCACCCATGCTCAAACTGCCCTTGCTCTTTCTCACCTAGAGACCTTGAAGAAGCATTGCTAGGAGTGGGTATCCCATCCCGTTGGTTAGCAGTTGTGATCCTTGTGCATGCCAGGACTGTCCCATGGAGCGTGGGAAGGAGGGAGGATCGTTTGGAGACTGAGTAGTGAAGTGGATCCCGTTGGACGGCGGGGCCCATGGCGGGCTGTCCCACACAGCTCCCTCAGGCTCCTATCAGGGCACTGGGCAAACTGGGGATACCAGTTCAGCTCTTCAGCTCCAACAGGACCTGCGTCACAGAGCATGCGCCCCTACCTCAGCTTCTCCAGTGCAAAGTCCGGGCTCTTGGCTTCAAACCCACCTTCATCAGCAGTTTCTCGTAGGTGCCAGGCTGTGGGCCGCAGTGGCTCAGGGGCAGGCCAGCTCCTTCCTCTTGACTTCACTGCTGGGGAAGGAGTGTGCTGTGTCCTGTGTCAGGGATGGACCATGTGCTAGAGCTGAGAATTCTACATTCCTGCTGGGAGCCTGGGCTGCCCTCTGAGGTTGTCCCAGCTACTGCTGGGGTGCTCTGAGCCCTCGTCTACCTTGTACAGGAGTGGTACAGCGGGAGCAGGCACCACAGCTTTCTTACTAGAGGTGAGGGTATTACTGCAGTATAACACCAGGGCTCTGCCCAGCCCTGCAGATATATTCCACCTCTTCATCTGCCTTCTCTAGAAGTCCCTTAAAAGCTTCACTGGATATGAGAAGAGGCAGGGAACCAGGCCAGCAGGTGTTGGGTTTGATTTTTCCCAGGTAAGATAGTAACCGTGTCTCCTAGGCTGAGCTTGGCGGTCATACGGCACTTGTCTCTCTCAGTGGGGGCACATTTAGCTGTGGAGCTGCTGTCACTCTGGCTCTGTGGTCCTTGTGCAGCGGCTGCTTCTCTTTCAGGCATGAGGCGTTTGCTCACCTGGCCACCCCTGCGAGCTCCGCGCCTCGAGCGCTGCTGTGCCGCCGTGAGCTGGGAGGCCAAGCGTGGGCTCAGGGCTCGCAGGATGTGGCGGGGACTGAGCATCAAAAGCCAGCGAATGCTTTGGCTGTGACTTGGTCATGGGAGGCATTTGGCTGCGATACTGGCGTTGGGACCCCGGTGTTCCCCCCTGTGCCTTGTCCCCTTGGTTGTTAAGAAATAAGCTCTGGGTGGCTGGGCAGCCCTGCAGGCAAACAATCTGGTTCTGGCTGCAGGCAGCAGATCAAAACTCGAGACCTGCTTTTCTGTTCCTGGCTGTGCCAGCATCTGCTCTGTGGCTGGAGGCAAAGCTGCTTCTTCCTTCCCTGCCACTGTCCCCACACCACTAAAGCAGCTGCTTTGTCTGGCCACTTGTGTGGAGGGGTCCTGTTTTCAGGGTGGGTGGGTGGGGGGCAGGCGATGGTCAGGCTGAAAAAAATTTACTTACTGCCACCAAATAAATGCAGAAGGAGGTTTGTGAAATTCCAGGAGGTCCGAGACATCTTTCAGCAGCTTTTAAGGGCTCAGCTATGAACTGGGGCAGTATCTGCAGTGTCTGATCTCCCTCAGTGGCACTGCTTGTCCTGGGCTCCTGTGTCAGGGTGAGCAACACCCATTTGCTCTCTATTGCTCAGGTTGACAGAGGGACAAAGGGCAGCAGGGTTTTCCTGCAGTGGGTTTTGGCAGGGGGTTTTTCAGCTGCGCATCACAAGATGCGTTGGTGTCCTTGCAGGAAGATTTTCTTCTGAAGCCTGAGCACCTGGATTAGCCTCAGTGTGTTTTGAGTGGTTTGGGTTTGAGTTTGGTTTTTTTAAACACTTGGGTTTGCTGGAGTCTCTGCAGTGGAACATGAGCAGCTTAGGATTTGACATCCAGGAGCTTGCCCTAGAGAATCACTGATGGGTTGGAGCTGGGGCCCTTGGTTAGGCTGGTGTGTCCTGGAGGGTGCTAGGCATGCCCATCTTCTGCTCACTGTGGCTCTTGGCTCTGTGGATGGTGTCTGTCTACCTGCTAGCACAGTCGTGCCTTCCTGGTCCCCTGCCTTGGTCTGAGCAGTCTCCACTACTTGCAGATCTCAACTGTGTCCACACTGGTGAGAGCTGCCTGCAGCCCCCACTGCCTTGCTAGTGCTGGCTTGGCTGTGCTCCCTGGAGCAGCCTCCTGCCAGGCTGCAGGGCTCTGCTGTGTGTTTTGTCTTCCAAAGCTCTCTGCTAACGCTAATTAGTCTTCTCAGCACCTCAGCTAGATAAGGGATCCCTGTTCCTATCTTGCAGATAAGAAAAGCAGCAGAACTTGTTTCAAACAATCTCCTCCCTCCCCTGATAGGAGTCCCTAGTACCTACCCCTGCAGCCTGTGCCCCTTCCATCCTTTTTCACTAAAGGTTGTGAGGGGGCTTCTCTTTGGCCGGTCCCCAAAAAAGCACAAGAACATTGATGGCCATGAGGCTCCGGAGCTGAAACGGCTGAAGAAAAGGGCTGGATGCCACAGCCATGAACCCCAGGGCTGCGGTGTGTTGGGAGCAGGTGTCCGAGTGGGATGCTCCCAATGAGCCCTGCTCTCCCCTAACCAGAGAGATCGGTGCCTAATCAGGCTGCAGAGCAAGTTCAGTTATTTCTTTCCCCAGTGCCAGGCGTGTCAGTGCTGTTGGAGCAGGCAGGGGTGCTCTGTACCCGTGGAAAACTGGGCTGGCTGTGGGTTTGTGCTGTAGCACTTGGTGCCTTTTGAAGCTATATTTAGTTGGTGACATCTGTGGGTGTTGAGGGGTGGATTTTAGGGGCTGTTCTGAAAGCGCTCGCTCTTCCCACACTATCAGGAAAGTTTAAAAGCCTCGTGGCAAGCTTTGTGCCGAGGAGCTGGGAGCCTCAGAGAGGTGCACGTGGAATGAATGAGGGACACAGGGGACTGCAGCTGCTTGGGCCAGGGGGAAGCAGCACAGGTGGGCTGGGGAGGTCCTGGGGATAGGGGAGGATATGGGGACCTAGCTGAGAGCTTGGGCTGTTCTGGGGTGAAATCCCCACACAGGGGCTTTAAGGAAGGGAACCAGGGCAGGAGAGCGCATGTGGTTCTGTCCTGCCATGTCTGACTCTGCTGTATTGACACTTCAAAGCCTCCAGCTCTGAGCAAGGCTGGGCCAGCAGGATGAATCATGGGTTTCAAGGCTGGGAAGGGGACCGGTTTTGATCATCTAAGCAAAGTTGTCCTGCCTGACACAGGAGATCAAAGGCAGCTTTGAATGGAGCTGGGTAGGTTCTTCAGGGTGGTTTCCGGGGCATCCCCAGATAGACTCTGCCTGCCTTGGGGCTCTTCACTTGTCTCCCACAGTCACCCCCCACCCCAGTCTGGGGTGGTTCTCTTTAAAACAAAGCCAGCAGAGTCAGCTCGCTCCCACTCAGCCCTGGCAGGGGCTGGAGGGCTATTCTCCCTGTAGGGCACTGCTGTTGGGGAGGAGACCCTCATGTTTAGTGCTCTTGGGGCTGGTTTGTGTTAGACAGCAGCGAGCTGCTCTCTTCAACTCTGGGCTGCCCAGCACGAGCCTGCTCATGATCCAGAGACCTTTCAGCTAAACCTGGAAGGGAGAGAGCAAGTCAGATTTATATTTCTGCTTGTAAGGAGGTGGAGTGTGAGCAGGAGCCAAGACAGGTCATGGTGGGGCTGAGCTCTTGACTTGCTGCAGGTCTTGTGTGAGGTCTATGGTGGTGTGAACCCCAACACCTGATACCTCAAAACACCCCAGAGGCACTCAAATCCCTAGATACTTTTGGCTGTAGTGGGATTTAGGTGCTTCCCAGGTCTGGCTTCTCTCTGTACGTTCCCTCTTGAACTTGCTGCCCTGGACTGGAATGTACTGGAGATCAGTTCTGAGACGAGCAAAGGCTGTGTGCCTGTCTGAGCCCTCCTCTGCTCCCTGGGGCCAGCTGGCCACCTTGGCTTGGTGATGGGCCTTTCCTGTTCAAGGGCATGTTTGTTTTGCTGTGCACAACAATAGATCAAATTCTGCATGATGCTTTACAAAGCAAGCTGAGCTCCTCACCACCCCTCCTCCCATGCTGGCAAGGCCAAGTAGGGAGGGCTGAGCTAAGTCAGGGAGTGCCTTCCTACAGCAGGATGGGGTTAAAGGTCCATTTCTTGGCCACTTAGATTGATCAGGGAGTCATCTGATCTTGATGGGTTCCTTCTGAGACCCCAGTCAGAAGCTGACTGTTTTCCATTCACCTTTTCCTCTTAGCCCCCCAACTTTGCTGAAGGGGGAGCTCACCTGCTTCCCTCCAGAGCTGACACTTCCTTAACCCTCAGCTGTGTTTTAACGGTTTCATTCTCCTCTTTTGCAGAACATACAACTCCAGCGAAGGTGGTGAGGGCTGCCAATCCAAGACAGAGGAAAGGAAGCAAGGTAATGCTGTGCCTGCTGTCCCCCTTGCTGCCTACCAGCTTCTGGTGCCGCTGGCAATGCTGCTTCAGCATCTTGAGGGGCTAGTGAGTGGATTACTTCCCTCGCAAGCTTGGTTATGGAATGGTTGATGTGCTGGCTTGGCCATTTGCAAGAGCGTGGAGGAGAACATCTGATTCTTCATCTTCTCTTCAGCCTTTTAGTGGTCTTGCATGCTGCCTGGAGTGGTTTTGTGCCCAGCTAGGCCAGGAGAGATCTTCTCACCTCCCTCTCACAGGGAGGCACTTGGAGCACAGTACTGGATGTGGAAAACCTCTCCCTCATCCCATGAACACCTCAAGTCCCTTGTGGACTTAAGTCAGTGCCCTACTCTGCAGAGCAGACAGGGCGGTGGTGTGACAGAGCAGTGTGACTGCAGGTCCTTTCTTCCCTGTGCAGTCTGTTCTTTCCTGGCACGCAGAGAGCCAGGGTAATTGATTTCAAACAAAGCCACTGCTTTGGAGGAACCAGTGCAATCTATTCTGGGGGATCAACCTGTGATGGAGGGATAGTTGCTTCTGAGGACGTCACAGGCAGCTGGGACACAGCCTGGGACATGGGCTGTTGGTGCCAGCTCCCAGCAGCCTGTGAAGATGCATCTGAAGCTTGATAAGACTTTCCTTAATTGTTCCACCTTAGGGAGAGGAGGGCCCTGGGCATGGAAGGTGCTCCTGTCTGAAACTGGCATGGTCCTGTACTGGAGGTGGTTTTCCCAGGAAACCTGCCTCCTGGGGAGAGGAACATGGCACTTGAATGTAGAGATGTGATCTCACGGGGGACTCGGTGACTCCAAATTAATTTAGAAATAATAACCCCAAAAAGGCAAGGGGGAATTTCTGTGCCCAGATAATCTTAAACTCAGTGCTCAGCCATGGTTCACTGTGTACCTGGGCAGCTGTTTGGGGCCTTTCCTCTCTGTCCTGCAGGTCATCAGATACCTGCTTGAGTTTTGCCATTGGTTCTACTACATGATCCCTTTGCTTTGGTGTTGGCAGTGCTTGGCTGCAGTTGGGCACTGGGTGAAGCTGTGCTTGGCTGGAACCTGCCACTAGGTGGAGGCAGCTTCTTCCATGGGATGTGATGGCTTCAGGTGGATTTAGGGTGCTGAAAGCTCTGTGCTGTCCCTGTCCAAGGGGCAGTGCCTGTGACAAGTGAGTCTCCTGAAGCAGCTTGGTACCAAATGTAGCTGCTGGGGCAAAATGTCTGGTGGGAGCTGGGAGGCTGGTAGCTTACAGGGCTGGTGGGGGACTCGTTGCAGTCCCTGGGAGACATGAACTTGTCTGCATTTATTTGGGATTAATTCGGGGGCCCTGTTTGTGTGGGCAGAGGGGCTGTGTATCTGCAGTTTGGGTGCTGCACCCAAACCTCCTGGGGACAGCCATCTGAGGGACACTGGTGTGTGGTGGCTGGAAGGGCTTCTGGCTGCCGATGCAGGGAACGGCACCCGCAGCTTGTGCACTAATGAGACCTTTCTCTTTGGATACAAGGTTGGTGACTTTGGTGATGCCACAAATTGGCCAACACCTGGAGAAATAGCCCACAAGAGTGTCCAGGTAAGAACACAAAATGGCTCTGGTGAGCAGGATAAGGCCCCTGCAGACCACTCTGTCCCTTTGTGGTGCTGGGAGCACTGGCTGAGCCAGGCCATTTGGGGTCCTGTGTGTCACTGTAGAAGCAGCCAGGAATAGCATGTAGAGGATTTCCTTTTAGGGCTGCCCCACACATTGGGCTCCTTCCCTCTGTGCTATTCTGGGAGCCTAGAACCTGGTCTAAACCCCTGGGCTGGGTGGAGCAGGTAGAGCAGCTCCCAGACCTGATTTCCTTAGGACTGGTCAGTGCAAGAAGGGCCTTGGGTGAAGGTCAAGACTTACACGGGAGAAACTGCAAATGTATGAGAAAGGAGTGGTGTGCCCGAGGGGCATGGCCTTCCTCTCCTGATACGGACGTGTCATTGAAACCTTTCTATTTTTGGACGCTGCTTTGCCAGCTCCTGTCTGTCTGTCAGGGCATGAGGATCACTCACCCTTTTGCCATGGGGTGGTCTGGTCTCTTGTAGGACGCCTCCATCCAGGAGCACCAGGCCTTCCTGGCAGTCCATCTCAGTGACTTCTGTGCCCGGGGCTTGTATCTCAGCTCCAGCACTTCCTAGCACCTGTAGAAGCCCTTCCCCAGGAACAGCTCTGGGATGCACAGAGCTGGGATGCTTCCAGCCTAGGGCTAGGTCGTCTTGTTCCTGGCATCTGCCTTCAGCTCTTCATTTCTCCCACCTCTCACATCTTTCCTGCACTGGTGTTTCTCCAGCAGCCGCACAAAGCGCCGTCCCTCCGGAAACTGCCTGTCAAGAAAGACATGAAAGAACAGGAGAAGGGGGATGGGAGTGATGGCAAAGAGAGCCTGAAAACCAAATCGGATGAGTCCGGGGAGGAGAAGAATGGTGACGATGACAACCAGAAGTCAGCCCAGAAGAAGAAAGGTAAGGCAGGACCTGGTAGGGACAGTCCTCTGGGCTCAGCCTGTCCCCTCTTTGTGACCCACACCCAGGTGGGAGTGTCCACTGCCCTCCCTGGGGGCCTTGCTGCAGGACATGGTCCCAGCATGTGGTAAAAAGGTGTTTTCAGGCTTCAAAGGGACAAAGTGTCATTTTGGTGGAAGCAGGTGGAGCAGGGCCTAAGTAGGGGTGTCCGTGTGTCTGGGGGAGCATGGCAGGAGTTTGCGTTCTCATATGTGCTGTGGTGGCACAGAAAAGCCCCTGACTGTGGGTTGCATCAGCCATGGTTGAGACACGGGTTCGGTCTGGCCTGAGCCTCGGTGGGCAGAAATAGGCAGAGGAAAGACAAGTTCCTTGAAGCAACAGGAATTTTGTGTCATGTCCCTCTGTGCCCAAGAGTCCTGGTTAGAGCCTTTCTGCATCTAGCAAGGCCTGGAGGGATGCCTGAGGACAGGGTCAGTCCAAAAGACCCTCCTGCTTTCTCTCCTCCATGTATGGGGACTGTGTGGCAAGAGGGGGCTGCCGGGGAGGAAGCAGATGCTCTCAGAACCTGTGTCACACCCAAACCCTGTCCTTTTGCAGGCAACAAACACAAGTGGGTCCCTTTGCAGATAGACATGAAGTCAGAGGTGCCTAGGGACAAAACGGCCTCTCGGAACAACCGGCAAAACGAGCAGCACAGGCACCCTTCCAACACCCGCAGCGAGCTGAAAGGTGGGGGCCCAGGCTGGGGACAACTCTGCCTGCCCTGTCTGCGGGGCAGAGCGAGCCCTGATCCCCAGGCACGGCACGGGGCGGTGGGCACGCTTCCTGCGTTCCAAGGGCCCCGGGTACAGTGGGCTTGTTCCAGGGAGGTGCTGTCATCCCATAACACTTCTTTCTCTCCTCCCCCGTCTGCTGCAGGCTGGCACCCGGACAACAAGCACGAGCGCAGCTGGCAGGACCACGATGAAACCTCCAGCGTGAAGAGTGAGGGAGGAGCTGTACGAGGGACCTTCCGAGGCCGGGGCCGAGGCCGTGGCAGGGGCCGGGGCCGAGGCAGAGGAGGTGATCACTGTGCATGTGGTCTTGTGACAGCAGGGAGAGGACAGGGCATGTGCCAAAGTGTGCAGGGCTGTGCGTGTGTGTGAGACCTGGGGCTCCAAAGTGGGCTGAGGAGGGTAGAGTGCTGTAGGGATACAGGGAAATCATGTAGAACATCATCACAGCTGAAAGTTGAGCTGCTTTTAATAGAAGCAAATTATTCTTGCTAGTATTTTAATAAAGGCAAATGTCTTTCTGCTACTCGGGCCAAGCTCTTCCACTTGTTTTCTGCCTTCTGCAGTACCCCTGTTTGCAGGAGCTGAAGCATGCTGACACTCTGTGTAGGCTTCATGTCATGTTGAGAGCCAAGCAGGAGCCATGGCTTGGATGGGGTAGAGCATCTGCACTGGCATTTGACAGGGCAGTGTCTGTGCTAACCGTGACACGGGTTCAGTGTAGGGCCTTGGAGTGTTGCCTGGGCTGCCCAGTTGCTCCTGGGTAAGGAGCCTGGTATGTTGAAGCTTCTCTGGGATTCTCTTCTGTGGCAAAGGCTGCTAGGCAGGAGGATGAGGGATGTCAGTGAATGATGCCCTGTCACGGACTGCCATGGGGGCCCCAGGAACAGTGCAGAGGGAGCTAGTTGTGCAGGATTCTGGCCCCATCTGGCACATCCCAGGGGCTCTGTGTGAACACTCACTGGTGTCCTACAGGGCACTTTGACTACCAGTACGGGTACCGGAAATTCGAGGGCTCGGATGGCTCCCGCACCCAGAAGTATGCCAGCAACATCACGTACTACTTCGACAACATCAGCAGCGCCGAGCTGTACAGCGTGGACCAGGAACTGCTCAAAGACTACATCAAGCGGCAGATGTAAGCACCACCTCTTCTCCCTGTCTGAGCCTTGCTTGTTGATGGGGCCCTCACACATTCCCTTCTTGGAGACTGTAGCTAGTCCTGTGGGTAGGGTTAGAGCCAAGGCGTGTGAGCTCTGTGCCATGCAGCTTACAGCACCAGCTTGCCCCAGCTCTGGGCTCCTCGGGCAATCTCGCTTCAGCCTCACAGTACCAGAAGTGTGTGGGAGGGATTATTTCTGTGAGGGTGACCAGAGGAAGGTGGCTTGGAGCTGCCTCTCACTGACATGTTGTCCATACAGAGAATATTACTTCAGCGTGGACAACCTGGAGCGAGACTTCTTCCTGCGCCGCAAGATGGACTCGGACGGCTTCCTTCCCATCACCCTGATCGCCAGCTTCCACCGGGTGCAGGCACTGACCACGGACATCAGCCTCATCATCAAGGTGAGGGCAAGGAAAGATGAACTTTCCTTCTTGTTCGGCTTCTTGCCCCCCTCTGTCTGAGGTCTGTTTTCTAGATGGGCTGTGGGTGAGATGCAAGTGGAGCCTTTCCTTGTCCTTGATGTTCTCCCTTCTCCTTTTGGTCCTCCTAGGGAGGAAGGGCTGGGGCTGAGCCACTCAGTGTGCCAGGGCAGGTCTCTAAGTTAAACTGGGTATCACTTGGTTCCAGGCTCTGAAGGACAGCAAGGTGGTGGAGATTGTGGATGAGAAGATCAGGAGAAAAGAGCAACCGGAAAAATGGGCTCTGCCTGGCCCTCCGATGGCAGACTACACACAAACAGACTTCTCACAGTTCATCAACTGCCCCGAGTTTGTGCCACGGCAAAGCTTCCAGAAAGAGACAGGTAAGCGCCTAGGGCAATGTGGATGGAGGTCATTGCTACTGCAGCAGAACTGAGACCATGAGAGTCAGGAGTGTTCCCCAGGGCAAGGCTCTGCTGTTCACTTTCTGCTTGATGGTGGGAGTTGGAATGGGCTCTGTCCTCAGCCCCACAGAGCACTGCTGCCTCTGGACATGGGGAAACATGAAAGAGACTGAGTTGGTGGCTTTTCCTCTGAGGGGGCTGAAGGGATTCAGGGAGTGTCAGTCCTGATGGAAGTGTCTTGGCTGTACCTAGACGTACTCTACTGCTTCTGGGCAGAGCAGAGGACACTTGTGAACCCAATTCTTCCTTAATGGGTAAGGAGATATTGGGCACAAATGGGGCAGCAGGTCTGGAGCTGTCAAATGAGTGATGAGGGAGGGTCTGCTATCCTCCATGTGCTGCCTCCTGCTCCTGTCACCCTAATCCATGGCGGCTGGCAGGAGCCCACAGCTGGGCCTGAGAGGCCAAGCAGAGGATCTTCTTGGTGCTGTTGTAAAGAGCTAGTTTGGGCAGTAGTCAGTTTGTTGCCACTGGTTCCAGAATGTCTTGGGAAGGTTTCCCTGAGAGCAACAGAGCTCCTGATTTAGAGCTTTGTGTTTCTGGGAAACTCACCCCCGCAGAGCCCTGTGGCCACCACTGTCATCAGAGCCTTAACCAGAGGCTTTTTTGGTCCCTCCCCCAGCACTTGTGGGCAGCATGCTGGTAGGCCTTGGACACTGCATGCTTGCTAGTCCCATAAGCTGTGCCATGCTGCCAAAATAACTCCCTCTTCAGTCAGGTGCTTTAAGTATTGCAACCCCTCAGGCTCACTCCCTCCCTCTAAAGCACACTCTGGCTCTTGTTGACTGTAGAGTCTGCTCCTGGCTCCCCCCGTGCTGCCAGCCCAGTCCCCACCAAAACAGAGGAGGTCAGTAACCTGAAGACGATGCCCAAGGGCCTGTCCGCAAGTCTGCCAGACCTGGATTCAGAGACGTGGATTGAAGTGAAGAAGAGACCTCGGCCCTCCCCAGCCAGGCCTAAGGTAGGTGGTGATACAGGGGCTGTTGGGCTGGGGGTCTACCAGTTGTCTGGGTGACTTGAATCATAAGTAAGCAGGTTTCAGATCAGTAGGGTCCTAGTGATGTCCTAGTCTCTCCTGGCCCTATCTAACCCTCTTTGGAGCTGCTTCCCAGTGGTGTAAACAGGGTGTTCTCCCCAGATGGGCAGCTTTTGACTGTGGTAAGAAAACAAGAGACAATAGCTGGGTACCCAAGCAGTGGGCTTGTGTTGCTAGGTGGTCTTTACCCTGTGTCACCCTTGCCCCCCTACCTATAGAAATCAGAGGAGTCAAAGACACCGCAGCAGCAAAAGCAAAAGGACCAAGATGAACCTGAGGAGCTCGACTTCCTCTTTGACGAGGAGATGGAGCAGATGGATGGGCGCAAGAACACCTTCACTGACTGGTCAGATGAAGATTCGGATTACGAGATTGACGATCGGGATGTGAACAAGATCCTCATTGTGACACAGACACCTCCTTACCTGCGCCGACATCCTGGTGGGGACCGGACTGGCAATCACACTTCCAGGGCTAAAATGAGCTCAGAGCTGGCCAAGGTGATCAACGATGGGCTGTACTACTATGAGCAGGACCTGTGGACAGAGCAGTTTGAGCCGGAGTATTCGCAGATCAAGGTGAGAGCTGCTGATCCAAGGAAGGGAGTGTGTGTGGGTTGTGGGGAGCCTCGTGTGCAGCTGCTTTGTTGGTGTGGGATGAAGCGGGCAGGACAGCAGGTTACAGCACTCGTGGGGTAGGCTAAGCTCGGATTAGTCCTCTTGCAGAGTTTGGGATTCCTGCCTCCCAGTGTCATGGTCTGCCGTACTGGGGATAAACACAGCTCTGTAATGTGATGTAAGGCTGAAGCCAGGTAAACAAAGTGCCAGTAATGAGGTGACCTGGAAAATGGGGCCCATCGCTCCACTGTCTGCCAGGGCCTTGGCAGGCAGTGCCAGATCTGTGGGGGGGAAACCCAAGTGTCTCTGCACTGTTCGTGGTATTCAGTGCTCCATGGTATGCTCCCTTGGAGACAGCACTTACTGGGGTCAGGTTCATAGATGGCTGGGCTGCACTTGGCCTGTGCTCTTCTGTTTTGGTGCCAGTTTGCATAGACTTGGACTTTTTGTAAAAGTCCATCTGCTACTTTGAAACATTTGAGTCCCAGCTTTGTGACTCTCACAGTCAGGGACCTGCCCAGACTCATTCAGCAACGGAAATTATTTTGACTGTCAGATGGAATGACCTGTTGGAGTTACCAGATGGATACCAGTTCCCATGTCTGGTGTCTGCCACATTGCTGAAGCAGTGCTACTCTCTGGAGTGGCAGAAGCTGAGGGTGTGGGGAGAGCAAGTGACAGAGGGATGGTCTGTGCTGGGGGTATGGGATCTTCAAATACATGGGAGCGTTGTGCCCCACTGCCAGCATGGTTGTGAGAATGCAGGGAGGAGGCTCTGGATGCAGGAAGGCAGCAGGGGCAATGGCCAAGCATGGGTTACTGAGCTTTGCCTGGAACCTTGTTGCACTGGCGCTGACCTGGATAAGTAAAAGCCTGAAAGAAGAAAGAAATGGTTTGTGGACCTGCTTTGTGAGATCCCTGAAAGCTTGGGAGCAGCATGGCTTAGATCAGGCTCGTGCGCTGCCCAGTTCTGTCTGCTGCATCTCCCCTTCCTACCTCTGTGCAGCATGTCATCAGTCTGGGCAACCAGGGACCATGGCTGCACTTGGTGGCCAGTGTCACGGCCGTTGCACAAGCAGAGAGGTGGTCACGATGAAATGATGGGATGAGGGGAAGGAGAAGAGGGCTATTGGTTGCTTCATCATCTTCCTCTTCTGATGCAGCAAGAGGTGGAGAACTTCAAGAAAGTGAATATGATCAGCAGGGAGCAGTTTGACACACTGACCCCAGAGCCCCCTGTGGATCCAAACCAGGAAGTCCCTCCTGGTCCACCCAGGTTCCAGCAAGGTAAGAGACAAGGGGCGTGAATGAGTGGGGCTGAACTTGTCCCTGTTTGTCTTGCTGAGAGGTCCTCAGAGGTTGGGTAGCAGCTGGGGAGAAGGAATTGGGGCCACAAGCATGTGGGATTATCTTTTCCCAGATGAACTTTTTGGGGCTCCAAAAGCAGGGGTGTCCCAGCTGAGTGAGGAAACCTTGGCTGACTTTGATGTAGGTCCCTTGGTGTGACTTTCCTCTGGGACCCTCTCTGAGTACCTGGAAGGCAGCTGCCCGCTGGGCCTTGTTTGCCTGTGTGTGGCACCTGGTGGCCTGCCCTTCTCGTGGGGATGGGGCATTTGTCACTGCTGTTAGACACTAGGAAGCAAATACCTTCTGGGATTCCTGAAAGCTCAGTCCTGGTACCTGCTGCCAGGCTTTGGGCTGTCTGGCCAAGCTGGTGACATGCTGGATTCCAAGCTGCTGGTCTCAGAGGGTTGGGATGTATCCCTGCACTCCTGCCCCTGCTTCTTCCCGTCTGCCAGGTGGATATCCCTTGGCCGTGGTGATGCTGTCATGCTCAGAGCTCAGCCTGATCTAGGAGTGTGGTGTTTTCTCGTTGCAGTACCTACAGACGCTTTGGCTAATAAGCTGTTTGGAGTCCCTGAGCCTTCAACCATCGCCCGGTCTTTGCCTACGACTGTACCAGAATCACCAAACTACCGCAACGCCAGGACCCCTCGGACCCCTCGTACGCCTCAGCTGAAGGACCCAACACAGACGCCCCGGTTCTACCCAGTGGTGAAAGAGGGCAGGACGATAGATGCCAAGGTGGGCCCAGGGCTGTGGTGCAGGGCAGGGGCTGGGTTTTCCCAGCTGGGACCTGGGGAGGAAGGGGACACATCCCTGATGCACCGTGTCTTGCAGACTCCGCGGAAGAGGAAGACGAGGCACAGTTCGAACCCTCCGATGGAGTGCCACGTGGGCTGGGTGATGGACTCTCGGGAGCACAGACCCCGAACTGCCTCCATCAGGTACTGGAATCGGGCACTGTGGGGTCACAGAGGAGCCAGAAATGGGGGAGTGAGTGTGTGAAAGAAGGGGACAGCTACCGTCTGGTCTTGCAGGGGGAGGTCTCCTGTTAGGTGGCTGCAGAAAGGAGCCAACTTGTCCCTTCTGAGAGGAGCTGAGGGAAGTCTGAAGCCTTGGAATAAGGAGATGAGACTTTCTGGAAACATTGGTTCCCTTTCTAGTAGGATACCCCATGGCTCAGGTCTCAAAACGAGAGTAGACAGTCATAGGGAATTGGCGGGGCCAACAGATGAAGCGCTGTGGAGTGTGACCCCCACTCCACCGTCAGCTGCCAAGGAAGGGGGTTGATGGGAGTCTCTCCTGCTCAGCTCCAGCCCCTCGGAGGGGACCCCGGCCGTCGGAAGCTACGGCTGCACCCCACAGTCCCTGCCCAAGTTTCAGCATCCTTCGCACGAGCTGCTCAAGGAGAACGGCTTCACGCAACACGTCTACCACAAGTACCGTCGGCGCTGCCTTAACGGTAGGGACGCTGGGACCGTGAGGTGTGGGGCAGGGTGTCTGTGCTCCGCTGTGTCGGGGGGTAGGGTGCAGCTGCAGGGCACGCACACCGAGATAGGCAGGGTCCCACAAGACAACCTTGCTTGGGAGTTGATGTTCCGCCACAGTTGGTGGTGAGCATGAGCTGTCAGGGTGTCCAGCACAGGCTGGGTGTGCCACAGGACCTTCCTGTACCTGAGCCCCTGCGCTGGCTCCCTGGGAGAGGATCTACCTTGTAATCGTCCCCTCTTCCCGCAACAGAGCGGAAACGACTGGGCATTGGTCAGTCCCAGGAGATGAACACGCTTTTCCGGTTCTGGTCCTTCTTCCTCCGAGATCACTTCAACAAGAAGATGTACGAGGAGTTCAAGCAACTGGCTGTGGAGGATGGGAAGGAGGGATACAGGTAGGAGAGGAGTGGCAGTGGTCTTTCCTGGGAGGGGAGCAAGGGAAGAGGGGTTTGGCCTTTTGCGGGACTTGGATCAAAACAAGGGCAGCATCTCTGCCTTGCTGGAAGGTAGGGCTGGGGTCACCTCGCTCACCTCCTGCTGCAGGTACCCAGCAGGGCTCTTTGTCTCGAGAGCTTTCTGCCCTGGGCATTGTGTGTCTGAGCACCACGTGCTGCTCCCTTCCCAGGTACGGCCTGGAGTGCCTTTTCAGATACTACAGCTACGGGCTGGAGAAGAAATTCCGGCCAGACATATTTAAGGATTTTCAAGAAGAGACCATCAAGGATTACGAAGCTGGTAGGTACATTCTTTGGCCTCTCTGGGGACTGTCAGCGATGTAGCTCAGCTGTGTGACTGCCCCGGGTCATGACTTCAGGGAAGCCATGTAATGCTGTGTACGTTAACGTGTGTGATGGGGACCAGCTGGATGTCCTGTTGCTTGCTTCATGGGAGAGAGTTGAGCAGATGCTTACTGTCCTGAAGGCTGCTGGGGGATGGAGAAGGGCAGTGGGAGGCTGTAGCTCTCCCTGAACATTTCTCTTGAGGCCCTGGTTCCTCAGGATTTCTCAAGGCCCTGCGGTGGCTGAGCGTTGTCACCACCAGGTCAGCCAAGTCTGGGGACTTCCCCTATCAAGAGGGCTGCCCATTACTGATTTAGATTTCTTCCTTCCAGGTTCTCCATCTTGCCTTGGTTGTGCCCACCAGTGGGACAGGAGGGTCCATGGGGCAAGCAGTGGAGAAGCTGGGAGAAAAGGGTTCTGATGTCTGGTTTGGTTTTCTTCCCCTCCAGGACAGCTCTATGGGCTGGAAAAGTTCTGGGCCTTCTTAAAATATTCCAAAGCCAAAAATCTGGACATTAACAGCAAACTGCAAGAATACCTCAGCAAGTTCAAGCGCCTCGAGGACTTCCGAGTGGATGTGAGTAGACACAATGCCTGCATCACACTGACGGCCCCTGCAAACACACCTCAGCCTTCTCCAAGGATGGAGGATTCTGGGGGCTGGTCCCCAAGCAATGCCAGGCAGGGGAAGTCCCTGACACCTACTGTCATGCCCTATCATTGTGTCCAGGCCAGGACCAAGCTGCAGGGTTTGAATATTGCAGATCCACTTCAGAACAGCTGAAGTGGGGTTCCACTCTGGTGAATTGGATGAGTCCATCTTCCCTGGAGCAGAGGAGGGAGGAGGAAAGTGAGCTCTGATGTCTTGAGTGGAGCTAGCTTCAGTTCCTGTATTTCTGGGCCATGCCCCTGTGTGGCAAGGAGGTGCCCAAGAACAAATTGTCACCCTTGTGCTTATTTGGCAGTCTGTCTGTCAGCAAATGCCGCAGTGGTAAATTTGGAAAGGAGGACAGCTCTGTGCTTGGGGTGAATATATGTGTTCCTTGTGGGTCAAGGGAGAGAAGTTGCAACTGGAGGTTTGCAGGAAGGCTGTCCTCTGATCCAGAGGGAGGGCATGTGTTTGGAGGAGGCTGTACTGATGCTGGGGTGCTTCTCTTCCAGCCACCCATGGGAGAGGAAGGTGGACACAAGAGATACCCTACGACGTCAGGGGGAGATGGCAGGAAGCGCTACCCATCCCAGTCTTCCAGCAAAACGGTCGGCCAGTGCCCATCCAGCCAAGCCCATGCTTCACCCAGCCAGCCTGCACAAGAGGATGCCAAAAACCTGAGCCAGCAATCCCCTGCCCCCTTGGCTGCAGAATCGCAGACACTGGGGAAGTAGAGAGGCTGCAGCATCTGTTTCCTGATGGGGAATGGGGTGGGCTGGTGGGGGACTGGCTCAGAGAAGGGGAGACATGAGGGGGTGGGACAGGAAGGGAGCTGGAAGGTGGGTGCCCAGGAATAAGCTGCTTGGGAGAAACTTCAACGCACACAATTTTTTTTTCTCTTGGGGCTGGAAAGCAAATATGATCTACATCTGAAACACCGTTTTGCTATTACAACCCTGACCCGAGCCAGACCTGCTCCCAGCAGACCCACCCTTTGCTTTCCTTCCCCTCCTGTGCACACACTCATGTCTTAGTGTCTCTTAAAAAAAAAAAAAAAAAAAAACAAGGCTCGGGTTGGAAAGGGGGGGTTTTTCTTTTATT